>JAHDVE020006841.1:0-108393 GCA_022606495.2 Halesus radiatus
CCCATATACTTCCAGGAATTAACTAAATACTTAAGATATTATTATTTTTTTTAAATCCCACAACGTAGGCTATTTATGCAGAACCATATCATAACAAAAAAAGTCAAAACACTTTTATACATTTTGACATGCTGTCATCACTACAATATATATATTTTTAAAGTTACTGTTTCGCCTGAGTTCTAATACTCCTATTGTAATATGCGTCATTATGTTATTTTAATAACAGTTTAACACATTTTTTAAACTTCATATTTCATGATGGAAATGGGGCATTAACCTTGGTTATTTCAGACAGAAATTTCACGATACCAGAGATTACTTTACTAGAGTTTTTGCTGATTTTAATTTTTGATGGACAGTTTTTCTGCTCTACATGTAGTAAAAAATGCATCATGCTTCTAAAAAATGTACCTTTAGGCGTCATGGTCGTATGAGTAATGCAGGTGTTGCTGACACCTTTAGGTGACACAAGGGTACTCAAAAGGTTAATAGATTTAAAACAAATATTGTTAAAAAAAATCCTGCTGAAGAATTTGTACAACTGAGAACATTATGTAATTTTTATTTTTAATATCATTAAATATATACCCACATACTCGTATATAATTTAATGTTATTTTTCATGTCGCGAAGGAAGACTTCTTGACAATATTTTTGTTTTTAAATTTTGAACTAAGAAAAATGATTACTTTAGAATTATATCAATTTATTCTAATTACCTGTTATCATCAGTGTTATGAATATAGCTATGTATTAATTACAAAAAATGTATTTTTTATTAATGTACGTTGCGACATATTAAAAAAAACCACTTGCGTTCACGACATTCAGACAAAAATTAACCCATACAATGTTTTTTTTTGTTTTTGTATTCGATTCACAACTTCCGAATTTAAAGTCAAGCATCCTAACTGCTACATCACTAACTATACATATTTTTTTTTTTTTTTGTATTTAGCTTATTGACTTAATTTTGCTTGGCAAATAAAAAAAAGCATTTATGTACATATAAATGATTTCATTAAAAAAAATGTATATGTTAGTTGTATGTATTAATATTAACAAAGGTCGAGTTATAATACCGCAGAGGGTACCGATGGCCACTCTCATCAGAACAAGACACTTTAAAAGATCAACATCAATTTTTTGTTTATTCTAGTTTTTATTTGTTGCTTTAACATAGTAATTTTATAACTAAATGTATGCATGTATTCTTGAGGACAGTTAAATTCAACAAATGCTGTCACTTGTTTCATCTCTTCATGTGTAGTCTAATCAATATTCAGTAAAGTTTTTGTCTATTTTTCTCAATGGGGTATTTTCATGATCTGATTGAAGTGGTTAACCGCCCGTCCTTTGGGTTATTATTCAAAAAGTAGTTAAAAAAACATAGTTTTTTTCATTAGATTTTGCAGTAGCAATACGCCTTTACAATATACCAACTTGTATGGGAGAGATGAAAATACCCGAACACATCCGTTAGCTTCGACTGACCTCGAAATACTAAACGAGATGACACAGGAACAAACTTGACGTATACAAATGTTTTGTCGGTTTCGGGTATAGTTTTATTGTACCTGAACGTACGGGATACGGCTTGTTGCGTTTAGGCTATAATATAGCGGCCGTATCACGTACGCTTGTATGGCGGTTAAAATAAAAACAGTTTAGTAAATTTTTTTTAACACTAAGTAAATATGTATTACTATTGATTCAATAGTTATTAAGGGATGGGTTCAGGTCATTTTCGCCCATTCTTCTTTTTTTTTTTTTTAAATATTACATATGGACAGATAAAGCAGGAAACAGTTTGGGTGTTTATATATATGTATCAAGCCGAAGATCCAAGTTTTGTATATATAAATGTAATATTTATTATTTTCCACTTCTTCTGTAAATAATAAAACATGAATGTTAAACATTTACCATTCTCTTAAAAAAACTTTTTATATTTTAATTTAAATAAAATGTATATTTGCTTATTGTTCCATGGTGGAAGATACTAGGTTATTCCCATCCTTCCCCTACTCCACCAGAGGTGTGCATTCCATATAGGCACATAAGCACTGCCTAGCCTACCTTCAGTGCCGGCCCTGAGCCAAATGGCACCTATAATTTTGGCACCCCCTGTCAACACCAATGTTACCATATTTTTTATGTAAAAAAAAGTGACAACATACCAAAAAAGATTTTTATCCAGTTTTCTTTCCAACGTCTAAAAAATAACTTATTGTGTAAATAGTAATAACAGTTTTAACTATTTCCCACGTGGACATGAGGTAAAACTTTTACCAGTGGTGACGTTCTGCAAACTGGATGATTTATTTTTTATTAACACATTGTTTGGGGCGTGTTTTTTAATAAATCTACCCCGTAGAGCGGGCAATTTTTATCAGGTTTGCATGCGAAAATACGTTTCACGTAAAATAGCTATAAGTTCTGAACTATTGATCAAATTTAAATATAATTTTCAATATTTTATCTTATTCGAAATCTTTTATTATAATCTGGTCAAACTTTCTATATTTTTGGATAAACTATTATGATATTATAAAGTTTATATATATATATATAAATATATATATATATATATATATACTTTATATATATATAAAGTTTAAATTTAAACATTTTGAAAAAAACTGCACTTTTGTCGTATTGTCTATTTAGTCATAGAGAACGTCTTGAACTAAACAATTTCTCTATAACACTGACGAAATGTGAAGATAGAAAAAAACGAAATGTTTATCCTACAGCTATTGTATTTCAAGTACATGTTTTATGACCACAGTCGGCCACCTGACCCTAATTCCACGAATTGCTGGGTACCTAGTACATGCCCACCAGAGTTGTCGCCTAATTTTTACTTTACGGAATAACCAACATCATACGTTTCTCCTAATATATTGTTACTCTAAGTGTACAATGCGTTTTGGCGTCTCCCGCGCTTTATCAATAATGTACAAATACAAAAGTGCTTTTAAGCATCTCCCTCTCTCTACCAACAGTATGCAAAAGATGCTTTTAAGCGTCTCCTGCAAACGATGTGTTAATTTAAGACATTTTACAAAATATAGGCCAAATATCCCGATAAACTACTTTTTAGTGGTTTGTCCAACGGGAGTTTATTATTCAAAACCTTATACTAAATTTACACTTAAGGTTAAGTTACAAAATGCGTATATCCATATAAAATAAAAACACATCTAACAAACTTAACACAATTATTTCGTAAGAATCTTACTCAAAAATATTTCTACAAAAATATGAAAAAAAAAAAACTTAAATGACAACAATAAATGGTACATAATATTAACATTTCTTTTTAAAACGTCCCACCGTTATGAAGAACTACTAAAAAAACATATAAATTTTTAACTGTATCATAAAAGCAATTGCGTGTGAACAACTTTTATCGGCGTCATTTACAACTAAATTTAATATTTCATAATTATCTAATGCAAATAGTTTCTTTCAGCTAGCCAAGTTTTCAATATATTTATTAACTATTTTGTTTTCATACATTTTTTTTTATTTCAGCAGGTAACATATTTAAACAGCTAGGAATCATGTAATCTCAAGTTCTTTGTCCATATTTGTATGCTTAGGAACCATTAATCTGTCATTAAAATTGAGACTGAGAGAACCGGAACCTCAGTTAAGCAAAAAGGTCCGTAACTCAACAAAAAGCTTGCTACACCAGTTTTAATCAAATGTCAGAAACCGGGCGCATCGTTATCAGGTAAATAATACTATCTAATTATATTCATAGTAAATTATAAGAGTATTGTAAGTGTGCTCTAGTCTATTTGTATTATATATAGGGTTATTAATGTGCTGAAATATAATTTTGTACCACAGAATTGATCTTACTGAAAGAATTTTGAGACTGATAAAAGTATGGAATATTATGCCTTTGTTCGTATAAACTTTTATGAGCTAATAATTTAAATTAATAATGCCTTTCTTTACATACCCTTTATGAGGTATTTGATAAAACGTGTGCAATACTTCTTGTGTATCATAAAATCGTATGTAGGTAATATTATAAAAATGTCATCACTGTTAACTACTAAAGAAATCCAAAAATAGTGTTATTTTACGCCATTAAACTGAATCTATCTTTAACTGAAATGATTGCTACATCTAATATATGCAAAAAATTCTGCTCTAAATCTGTCTTCTGGATTTTGTATTGATTCATCCTGACCCTCACAATTGAAATATTTCTTTTTTCACCGCATGTGAAATATGGTACTAGTTAGAAATTCTGTTTTAATTTATAAGTTTATAGCTATTTCTTTTGCGTCTGTCACAACTGAGGAAAAGTAAACATCAAATCGGTATTTCACAAAAAAAAAAAGTTGTGAATTTGATTTAAAAGACAATTGCACCACTAAAATTTTATTTCGGATTATGTAACATTTTTCCAACCATATAAATTTGATGTAAAATGACGTGCCATGTAATTAAAGAACAGACGAAGGATTGAGCTAAACTCTTCGTTATAGCATCCCTGTGATCACTTAATTCTACCAAGACTTCGTAAACATCTAATAAAAAGTATCATGGAATAATGGGATCTACTTGACTTTACCCGCGTGTTTTTAATGTTAAACTTGGAACATTTCTTTTTAAAACGTCCCACCGTTATGAAGAACTACTAAAAAAACATATAAATTTTTAACTGTATCATAAAAGCAATTGCGTGTGAACAACTTTTATCGGCGTCATTTACAACTAAATTTAATGAATGGGATGTACAAGGAACAAAGAATACTCTGGGCTCAATACATCTAATCCTACTTTGCATACCACAATTGTTACCATGCATATTGGACCCATTATCGTAACCTTATCCAAGTAAATTTTCAACTGATAATATTGTATGTTTTGAGCTTTATACGTATGAAAACAAACACGCAATGACGCAATTGCATAGACAAGGCGCGATAATTCAAGATTCAAGTAGCTAGGCTAGGTGCTTTCTTACTGCATTGTTCTAAAATATTATAACCATTTTATTTTTCGTCAGTATACATAAATGAACCTTATGTTTAATTTAATTATATTTCAATTTCGCGTGTATTTACATGGCGTTAAAAAAAAGTTATCACAGAAAACGTCTTTTGGCAGCGCCGTAAGAATGTAATGGCAATAGCGCGGCCTCACTCTTTGATTAGAACATTCATCCGGTTAGACGCCTATATTATCTCATTTTGTCCCATTATGGTCTATATCTGTCTTGTTTTCACATTCGCATTTATTCACATAGAAAGTTGCTTTCACTAGACCATTCTGTTCTGGTGCCAATCGCCATCTCATTTTACAGTGTGTTTTCTGCATCTGTCTCGTTTTCTCATACTTGTGAATTTTTCGTTCACATAAAAGATGGGTAGATACATTTATTTTTTTTTTATTATTATTTTTTTTTTTCAAAATAAGCAAACACATTGTGGATTGACATGATATATTAAATAACAAGTCACTTTGTTTTTAATCCACTTTTATTTTTTTATTTGTCGACTAGTTTCGATTCTGCCAAATCGTCTTCAGGACATAGAACATACTAATTAAATAACAAGAGTGTGCTGTATATATATGGTGAAAATCGGGAAAGAGAGAAACAATATTAAGAGGGAGACAACAATATAACAATACCAAATACCTAATTACATGTACGATGGGAAAAAACCATGAACGATAAAGAAGGTAACAGAACGTTAATTACGGTGGTGGCTTGTTTGAGGAGAGGGAGAGTTGGAGGGGAACGGAAATAGGTCTAAAATGGGACTATACGTCTTATACGAATTTTTTTGGTTATTTAGTATATGGCTATTATTATTTTTTACTGATTTTTTTATTTCAAGGGCTCCTAAGTTGTTTAGCCGTGGGCCTATTCCATTTTTGTGTAGAATATTTATTCTCGTAGTTTGGTCAAAAGAGTGATTAGAGCTTATCAAATGTTCCACAAATTCCGAAAAACCTATACTATTTAAACATCGTATAGGTCATCGTGTAGGTTTTTCGGAATTTGCGGATTTAATTAGTATGTTCTATGTCCTGAAGACGATTCGCCAGAATCGAAACTAGTCGACAAATAAAAAAATAAAAGTGGATTAAAAACAAGGTGACTTGTTATTTAATACATTAAGATACATTTATACTAGCCGTGAGTTGTTCATGAACGAGCCATTCATTTGTGTCGGCTCATTTTGATGAGCCGTGAGCGTACGACTCCTGGCAAACCGTACCACGACTCAATTGAACTGTGACTCTTTTTGACAAACCTTAGAACCACTTAAAAAAGATTGTTTATTTATCTAAAAATAAATATATCTCAGATGTTCGATAGTATTCTTACAAATTTCTAACATGACGAACTTTAAATAAGGTCCTTTGTTCTAATTTGTTTATATAAAATTTTTGTATACGTGTCTAACTTCTACAAGGCTAAATTATGCCCACGACCGTGAGCCGTCGTTCAATTGAGTCATACTAAAATATTGAGCTGGTACCGTGACTCCCGCTCTTAACAAAATGAGTCATGACCCATCACTAATTCATTCACATGACTTACTCGTAAACGTATGAAACGGTGCAAGGTGAGAGTTTTATTTTCGCGCGCTCAGCGCCTGTGGAATTTCGGAGTTTTTTAAAATTAATATATTTTATAGTCGTTGGGCGTGTTAACAGACGCCTAAGTAGTAATGAGTAATATTTGGATGATTTGTATAGTTCCGTTTTAGTAAAAAATAATTTCAAGGGTGCTGTTTCATGTGTCAGGCATTATCAGCAACTTGACAAGTCGGCGCCCGGAACGGACTGCTCCAATTGCGCCAGCACTGGGCCGACCCTGCTTACCTTACTCGTACATAAAAATAAATATTAAATTTAGCAATAAAGGTGCTTTCATGAGTGGAAGGGGGTGTATGAATCAGATCTTCTCATTGCGCATGCTCACAGAGAATTTTCTAGGAAAAAAACCGGAAACTATTCTGTGCCTTTATAGATCTACAAAAAGCATACGACCGAGTTGACAGAAAAAAGTTATGGAAGGTATTGTCCAAGTATGGAGTGAATACAATTCTTATACAGGCAATTGTGTCTCTGTACGAGGGAAGCGTTGCATGTGTTAGGGCAAACGGTGATTTTACGGGGTGGTTTGACATCACAACACAGGCGCCACAGGAACACAGGCGCCCCTGTGGCTGCCGGCTGCGTTTTATAGTCGCTCCTAATTTATCTTGGAAATATTGGGAAGTTATTAATTTTCCCAGTGTAAAAATAGCATAAAATAACCGCAATAATTTTTAGGTTACATTTATAAAAATTACATAATTTTAGTGCTGTCGTTTCGAGCTTAAATCAAGTTTATAACAAAAACCCAAATATTTCAAATATTTTGAGTTGAAATCTGCTTCGTTCTTCCGAATTAACGCATCGGCATCGGTCATGTCTGGCGGTCGGTCGTCACCACATGTACTAGTGAAGTGCCAACAGTTAATAGAAACGGCGATTCGGGCTACGATGGTTGTAAAAAAATATTGTATACAACCGGGAAGTGGGCTGCTGGGATCCCAACAAGGACACCGCCAGCTGGGGCGAGAACGAGCCTTTACCTTCGTCATTGAGGTAGTGGCCAAGTTCCTCAACAAGCACGACTTTAATCTGATCTGCCGGGTGCATCAGGTGGTAGAGGACGGGTATGAGTTCTTTGCCAAGAAGCAACTGGTACTGCGGGGAATTCGATAATGCAGGAGCAATGATGTCAGTGGACGACACGCTGAAGTGCTCCTTCCGGATCCTGAAGCCGGCTGACAAGCGCATGGCATACGTGCAGACCAACACCAAGCGTCCCGTCGCCAACAAAGACAAAGAAGATTGGAAGAAAAGATCAGTACCTCCGGCCCCCGTCCTCACCCGCCGCCCAACTTCACATAACCACTATCATTTGTATTAGCGTCTTGCAATATATCGTAAGGAATAAATACAGTTAGCTTCTTTTTTCTTTTTTTTTCAATTAGACATGTATGAAAACTTAGACCAAGCCGTATTTAATTTCGATAATCTAACTGCATCTCTTTATATGGTCTATAAATAATGTGTAATGATAGTGTCCAAAAAAAATATGTCATAGATTTAATATAGGAATAATGTAAGAATAGGAAGTAAGATTTGTACAGCGCCCTTGAGGTGATTTTTCACAAAAACGGCGCTATAAAAATCATCCGATTATTATTATTATTATCACAAGAGGTGTTAAGCAAGGCTGCGTAATGTCACTGCGGTTATTCAATCTATTCGTGGATAATTGTCTGCAAGAATTGGAAGAGGTGGGCGTGGGCGCGAAAATGACTAATCAGAAAGTATGTTGCCTGCTGTATGCTGATAATGAGGTGCTGATTGCTAACACTGGTAGACATTATTTTCAGTTCAATAAAATTTAAAAAAATAGTAATATCTGTTGAAAATGTGCGTTTCTCTGTCTACTGTGTTTATGCTTACCATGGTAATTGTTTATCAAGTAATTGTGGTAAGTAAAAAAGCAGTAAATATAATATTTTACTGTGTTCATAAGTTTAACAAGATATTTACCGTATTAATTATTATTGCGTTTAATTTGTAGAATTCAATTTTAAATTAAAGTTTTTAAAATTTTTATTATAAATATGTATAATTTAATAATAATAATAACTATACATAATAATAACTAACCAGCAGTTCCTCCACAGGTGTAGGCAGAGAACAGGCACCGCCAAATAACTCGATGTTGGCATACACTGCTTGCTTTATTCACATTCACACATTCTCTTTTGTTATTCTGACTTCTGACATGGCCCGAGTATTAGTGAATCAAATACTTGATCGTGCCAAGTCTTTCTAGGGTGTCTAATAAAAATGGATTAAAATACATTATAATATAATTGTACTCAACAGATGTGGTTCTGAATGCCAGTCTGCACAAAACTGTAAATTTAGGGTACTGGTTCCAAACACGATCTATCTCTTCTGGGGATGTGCCATTCTTCTAGCCTCTTGCATCCAGTGCTAAAGTGGGAGCACTGGATGAGGTTGTTCTCTGCGATCTGATCGACCACGGGCTCAAGCAGGGCCAGCTACCTCTGGCTAGGTAGGTCCAGGATTTCTTGGGTAGAGTCCAGAAGCTTGGCGAGGCAGCAGATGTGGAGAGTTTCTGGGAAGGCGAAGACAAGAGAAGTAAAACACTTGTTCGGTTCTTGGTAGACAATTGAGTCTCTGTACCAGTTGTTTCTCTATTTATTTAGAATTATTTTATATCTGTTCCACGTTTACGGGTAATTATTTTTAACGGGTCAATCATTTTTCGCTCTACATGCCCAAACCATCTAAGCGTCCCTTTCTTAATCTTACTCATTACGATAGATGAATCTATTAAAACTAATTGCAAATCTCACATGTGTACAGTGATAAGAGATCCCATAGAAAGATCAAAAATAAAACTATTGTAAAGCTGATGTACATGGCCAGCAATGCAATGCAACCAGCAGCCTATATTTAGAAGAAGGATTTCCGAGCACAAGGCGGGAATGATTTCCCGCCACTTCCACCTACCTGCGAGCGACGTGAACTTGTGCTTCGTAAATATAATTGTGCTTAAGATTGAGAAATAAACAGAGACTCACAAAATTACAGTCTATTACTTGACTTTCCCCCATATAATAAGTTCAAGTGTTACACTAAAATACAAATGACTTGATTTATGCGAATCTTTGACTTGTACAGTAATATGGTCCCTTATCAAAGATGTATCATCTTACAAATGTGTAGGAACCCATATAAAAATGGAAAATAAATTACTTGATTAAATTAATGCGAATCTCTCTTGTGTCTCTTTTCTCCCTTATCAAAGTTGAGTAATCATTTCATCTTAGTGGCATCAACATCTTAAAAAATATAGAATGAATACATGTCTGTTACAATAATCTAATTGTTTTAAAAAGTTTTGGTTCAAAACCTTGTGTCACTTGAAGATATTTCATCAATTTGTGTTTTCAAATAATCCCTTAACAATCTGTATAGGATATTTTTACTATTTCTCTCCGGAATTCCGCAATTAAGCAAGAAGACTTTAAAGCCTAAGGAAATGGAATATTCCTTTAAAAGAACCAGAATAGCTCTCCAGCTTTGAATAGCCAGATATTTCCCATTCTTCGTCTCCCCAAATCCTTCTACCTCACTGTTAACATCCCAAATTCGGGACACCACTGTCCCATTGGCTCCAGGCAGTTGGGACTCGGTATTAATAAAAAAAAAATGTTTTTAAAGTAAAAAGAAATTTACATTGCGAAATACATATCATTTTGTCTTTATTTTTTCATATTTTTTTAATTACATACAATATAAAACAGTTTTAACAAAAAAAATTGTCAGCATAAAATCATTTAATATACATAGTTATTATTTTGGCAATCATAGTACAGTAGGGGGGGCATAATTAAATATTAAAATACATATAATTACTTGTCCCAAATACAAAAATAATTACAAAATACATACATAGTTTAAGGGCCGTATCTGAAATGCTTTTCCATACAGGAGATGTTTTCTCTGCTCATATAATTTTTAAATTGGTTAATACATAAATATAATATTTGTGTGTGAAACATGGCTTAACCTGACCTCTAACTTTTAGTGCGCTGGAATTACTCATCGGATACACAAAATTTGCATCTGTTGAACGCCGGCGTATCCAATCGGCAATGTCAAAAAATCTTTTCTCGAAATATAGGTAGAGCTATTCTGGAGAAACTACTTATGATATATGTATACAATTTTATAAATATATTATCTGGTAAGATGGTAAAACTTAAATTGTTCTTTTATTATTAAAAAAGACAACTTAAAGTGATGAAAAAATATGCAGTCACACTGCAGTACAATTTTTGTTATGAAAAGTATATGTAGGTATGTATTAACAATACAGAATACAAGAAACATACATTATAGATACCAACAGTGGCGAGCAAGTTCATAGAGGCTGAAAAGCTGTGCCTACCCTAAGGAAAAAGAACCATTCAAATATATTTTTCCACGATTTTGGTAAGGAACTTATACATCGATTTATTCAGTTGGCCACAACAATCGGCGGAAGATGAAAATAAAATAGCCATTTTCAAATAATCAACGCACAATAAATTCATACCCAATCTTGAAAAACGACCAATTTCTTCAAATTAAAATAATGCTTTTATCAAAATGTATTTTTTCCATAAATTTGAAAATTTTTTTTATGCAGCAAACATTCTACGTTGATAAATTGTTTCTATATGGTAAATATACACTTTTTAGATAAGATAATAAAATGGCCATTTTCCAATATTTAATGCACAATTCATACCCGAACTTGATAAACTACACACAGCCTACCTTTGGTCATAAATCACTGCACGCCACTGCGTACCAACATACCCCTGTAAAATTGTCCTTATTGTTTGTATATTGTTTTATAAAGTGACAATATCTTTTTATTGACATTATATATGGTAACAACTTGTTTATAGTGTTATATTAGGTAGAGTGACCTCATTTATGGTCTCAAATTAGCCATCATGACCTAGTTTATGGTGTCATAATGGCTATTTATAAGTGACTTGGTTTATAGTTCCAAATTAGCTATGATGATTTCATTTATGATATCAAATAAACCATGGACGACCCTCATGTACGGGTGTAAAATTAGCTATTATGAGTTTTTAAAGCTAAGTCATGAAATAAGGGGTCATGATTCATGACCCCGATATCAAATTAGGTATGGTGACTTCATTTATGATATCAAATAAGCTATTGATGACTTATGTATGGTGTAAAATTAGCTACCATGACCCCTTATTTATTGTGTAAAATTAGCTATCATGACCCCTTATTTATGAAATCAAAATTAGCTATGGTTAGTATTAGTAACTCAATTGCAATTATGTTCGTTATGACAACTTCTATGTGGAAAATGTAACTAATTTTTTTCAAAAACTAATAGTTTAAAAATATAAATTATATTTTCCATTTAGAACTCTTATAGCGAACGCAGTTGCTCTAAAATTTAAAAATACGACTTAAATGGTCGTTAAACACCTTTTGATATTGAGGTACTCATTGACAATGTCAAATTAGCTACAGTAACCTTTTTACCGTGTTACATTGTTAATGGTTACATCTTTAGAGGCCTTTACCATGTTTATGCTGATAATACGCATTATGTTCCATATTTGTCAATACATATTTTTATTCTAAAAAATCTATTTTACACAGAAAATAACTCTGATGATTTTAGGCAAGATTTAAACTGTAAATATATTTATAAAATAATTGAACACAACTTAAGATCATAGATTTTTCTACTCGATAAAATTAATGCAGCATTAAATTATGTACGCAGAAATGAGTTATCAAAATATTTCTCATTTTTAAATGTTTTTAGAGCAGTTTGTCCCTAAATTGAAAAATGATGTGAATATGTGTTTGATGACAGAGGGGGAGGTACAAGAATGAATAAAGCAAATGATTTTATTATGGGTATAAAACAAATTGATAAAATAAAACATTGGTATCACGTGCGTCTGTTTGATGGAAGCCTAATACGTATTTGAAACCGATGATGGAACGTTTGATCATTCTTGGAGTCTGGTTTTGAATACCACAGCGTGTGCTGACCAACTCCACCTTCAGGTCAAGGTGATGTGATGCAGAGGGGCAAGATCAATTTGGAGACCGGGGCCGAACTGACGGAAGATACAGCAGAGGAAGACGGCAGGGTACCCTGAACAGTCGAGGTGGATCCGTGGAATTTCATGCATTGATGCTGCCCTGTTTTTTTGTGAACATGACCGTCATAGCTTCATCCTCATCTTGGAGTAGCCTCGTTTTGGTGCTTTTTGTGCGGTTAAAAAACCTGAAAAAAATTAGCCGTTGAAAGAATTATTTGGTTTAGAATGATACGTTTTTAATTTTACATTAACTCCACACGTATTATCTTAGGGGATGCTGTGTGGAGGGTATTTTTGAGGAGAGAAAGGAGTGACCCTAAGCCTTGAGGAGATTCATGTTGTAAAGGAGGAAACACAGAAGCCGACAAATCACTCTACAACCGAGTAGTTGAACAAAGGAACGAGTCGTAGAAGCGACACATTCTTATGTGACAAATGTAACCGTGTACGTTAGGCATACATTTGGCATTTTTTCCCACTGTGCACCGGTGTCGAAAGGATCAATGACCCTAGCTCCTCCCAGCACCTTCCATTTAAATACTGGTAGAACAAGGAAAGCATAAATAAGAAAAATAAATAAATACCACAAAGACGACCTGACGTCTATGCTCTAAAGATTAGAATGTAAGACAAAGCCAAATGAATGCTATGGAAGCCATAATCAAACAGGAGGAGGCACTAGCGAGCGCCTCAGTGCCTCTTGTATATACTCAATGCACAAATAGAACAGAAATACTTTCACAGTTTGCAAAACATCACAGCGGGTAAAAGCTATATCTCATGATTTACATGGGAACAAACTAGGGTATTTAAATTTAAGGGTTCTTTGTTTAAAACCACTTTATTATTGAATTTATACATATATTATGTCGACTGGTTTTGGTTAATCTTAACTTTCACAGGATCGTAATCATAATTAATAAATTAAGTTATATAAACTAGTTTATATGATTACAGTCCCGAGGAAGGTTAAGGTTAACCGAAACCGGTCGACAGATGCATAAATTCAATAAAGTGGTTTTAAACAAAGAACTTTTTTCATTTAAGTATAATGTCAAGCAACAAAGTGATTGCTTTCTTCGATAACTAAGGTACTTTTTACCTTATTTTTTATTTTTATAAAGACGCCAAATATCCAGCTGTTCCAGGGTGCCATTTAAAAAATATATTAGTATAAGGTTTTGAATCATTGAAGAGATAATTCGTAGAGCAGTGATCTATCTAAAACTGATGTTGTTAATTCACATAAGACCTTTTGTCTCCAAAGACGCCAAACGGGCCAATGAAATCGATTGTCTGGTCAAGAAATAATTTTGATATTTGATAATGTTTCACTAGAATTTCACTAGAAGTAAGGAAAAATTAAACTTACTTCGGTCGCACGGACACGCCAACAAACACTTCTATCGGTTTATCTCTTCAGTGGAATATGTACATATATGTACCAAGTAAAAGATATGCCTTGAATTTAAAATAAAAATGTATTGATACCTTGAAAGTGGCCCCGAATCAGCAGAGTTGATGGACTGTATGGCATCCACGGTCACTGTGTCCAGGAGAACGGGCCCTTCTGCCTCAAGCTGGGCCGTTGTTGGCTTTTTGAACCTAAAAATCAATTAATTTGAACAAGTGCATTGTGTTCTAGTCCCGCCTACTTGTCATCACAGTATCTTTGAAAGCAATACAGCCATGTTTGGCGTTACCTATGATCAGTTTATTTCATAGGATTTGTTTTCTACTGTAGTTTCTACATTGTTATAATTTTTTCATTAATTTTACATTGCACATGTCATAATTGAGTTGTTGCAATAATTGATGTCACATATTACTACAATAAGGAACTTCAGTGAAAAATATTATGACTTAAAAAGTATACATTCATATAGATCACCAAATGCCGATTCTGAATATATATAGTAGAATTTATAAATAGTTATTTAAAAGTGAATAAATACTCATCTCATCAAAACACCTTGTTATATTGGTACCATTGTATTTGGCACATCTGACGTCACGTGTGTATTTTTGTTTTTGGATTAGTATGGACATTTTTGTATTTTAAATATGTATTTAAGTTTTGATGAAATTTAAACTAAATTTGGGTGACTTTAAGCTCTATAATTGTTGTTAAATATAGAAAAAAAAACCTATTATTAATAACAGAAATTAGAGTATTCACGAGCAAACCAATTGTCAATATGGATATTTTGATAATGTTAATGCTCAATACTATTATTATTCTTCGAGTTAAAGTTTATAAAAACGTACATAATGTTATTTCTTACGTTTAGTTATGGTTCACTATGAATAGAATATAAAATTATGTACGGTAAAGCTCATCCTTGTTTTGACATTTGACATTCTAACTTCAAAACCGACCGGCCATAGATTTGGGGCGAAATTGAATCTTTGAAAACTATTTTAACTATGAAGACTAACTTTAGAAAACAAAAAAAAAGAAATATACTGGTATTTAAGTTTGAACGTCATTATTGATAACAAAAAAAAAATGTTAGACTGGAGTTCCTTATTGGTGACCCAGTGGTTGGGGCCATACTACCATGAATATTGGCAAATGAATTAATTGTAAAAACTTACATTTTTAATAGTAAACTAGATCCAACGACAGACACAGAACTCATGGCCATGGCAGCTGACGCCATCCAGGGCTGGAAACATCACAAAAAATAAATAAGTAAAGTTCTTATCACAATATTACATTTAAAAAATCATACAAATAATTTTATGCTCTGCAACAGGAATTGAACCCACAACCTTCAGAATTAAAGGAAAATATGTAGACCATTAAGCAATGGAAGTCCTCGAAATCATATTGACAATCATCTATTACAAAGGAACTCTGATGTTTTTCTGGTTACAAAAATTGCACTTCTTTTTCTGTTTAGTATTTTCAGATCAACGCAACAATTTTCAACTCACAAGATCATTTCCATCATGAGCGATGGAGCTTTTAAATATCCCAGATGTCAATTTTTTTAAAAAATGTAAATACCGCACAAGAGTCTATCGGACGAGGTCGAAATCGAAGATGATGACGTTTCATCCGTGATAGTCTTCGTCTTCTATTTTCCCTACCCTCGTAGGTACACACTGCTGTACCGTGCGATGTTCAGTCTCTAGTTCGGACTCTTGTTCCGACTCTCGTATCATCTCCCGCCAGCCTCTTTCACGACTCTGCGCTCTGATCCACAGCTTCCTGCCTACTCTATGTTGAATATTGTTTGACTTAACTACACCCTGGACCATCGCCTTTTCCTGCCATCGGATATCCGACCTGTCAGAATTCACCAATTAACAAAAGTAAAAAGTAGTCCGCAAAGAATCTATCCTCCTTACAATGGGACTATATTCTCGCGGCTACCTGGACCAGGCTCACTACCGAAGCAACAGACAAATAGCGGCCACCACAACTTGGCCGGCACCCTATTCTACAGTCTATGTACCGGACCCCGAAGTGTCTGGAACAGTCCCAATTGCTCCCAACCGTCTGGAGCCAATGAGACTATTGCATCCCCAATTGGGGTATGTTGTGAGACTTAGGGTAGAGGAGAGGGGAAGGAGATGGGAAGGAAGGTGGGAAAGTATCTGGTCGCCAAACATAGCTAAAAGCCACTTCAAGCAACGCTTAAATTTTATAAGATAAGATTTCAATTGCTTTAACTAATGCTCAAAGTTTTAGCCTGAGCTGAAGGCATCACCTTCGACCTGAAGAGGTGATGGCGTCCTTAAACAATCCTTCAGCTTCATAAATCTAAATCTCTTTCTTTTCCTACCTGCCTATCAATTACATGTTGGTGATTTACGAAAAGGAGTGTTGAAATCTGGGCTGAGACCGGTTAGTAACAGTCATACGTAATCATCAGTAGAAAAAATTCCATAAATTTACCTATAAAAGGGCTGCCATAGGCCTACTGATTCCACCCAGTAAAACTCCTGTATCGTATAAAATACAAAAATACATACCTGCAAGATAAATCCATAGGAAGCGAGGGCGCCTGAAGCCAGAGGAATACCCAGCAGGTTATACACCGACGCAAAGAGGAAGTTGAGCCGCACTCGGCGAACTGTACAGCGGGAGAGTTCGATGCAACCCACCACGTCAAGGAGATCGCTCTGGAAATACAATATTCAGTTTCATACTAATAACGGTTCATAGACCTACTGGGAAAAAAACCTACCGGGAAAAGATTGCAATTATTTTGCTCAACTTTCAAAAATAATTTTAACATTTTTAATATTTTGTAAAAAATACGTAGGACGGTTAGAAAAATTCATATTTCTGATTTGATTTTGATAAATGCTAAGCGAATTAATAAACAACCCCTCTCTGGCGTTCATCTTATCCTTAAGCTTGTACCTACTTACCATTTAAAAAAAAAAAATTATGTAAATCCTTACCCTCATAAGGACGACATCGGCTGCCTCTACGGCCACATCCGTGCCAGCCGCAATAGCTATCCCCACATCGGCCTGCGCTAGAGCGGGTGAATCATTCACACCATCACCAATCTGAAAAAAAATAAACATTATAAAATACAGTGAAACTCTCTTATAAGGTTTTCTGAGAGGTAAATTAAGAACCGAAAAACAGAACTTCTTAAGGATGAAACTTTAGGAATCAATGTCTTTGGAGATTATGTGTTGTTAGATTCCTATTAGTTGAGGTTATTTATATTTAACATAATAGATTAATCAAAGGAGCGTGGATCTGGACTAATGAAGCGACTCACCAAAGGTTAACAGGAGTTCATTTATTTGTATAACGGTTATAAAAGCTTATGGTTAAATTAACATAATATAAATAACAAGTATAAGTATAAGTAATAACACGATATAACAAGTAAAATGAATTAAAAATGGAACAAAGAGAGATAATATAATCAAGTCGAACAACGGTGAGTCATGCTATTAGGGAAAACCGGCGACTATATATGACATGTAGATGTCACTACTGTCGCCGTGCTTTAGGTGTTTGATCACTGTCGAAATAGTAAATCTTAGTGGCCAGTTCAGCAGGTAGAAGCAAGTAGCTACAAAATTCACATAACAGTGGTAGATATTCTCAGTATCGCCCTGGTGAAAGAGCGGCATTCAGATTCGAAACGTTGCTTGATCAGATTTGAATAGCCGGGTACTTCCCAACCTTCTTCTTAACCATTCCCTTCAGCCTCACAACATACCCCAATTGGGGATGCTATAGTCCCACTGGCTCCGGACAGGTGGGACTCTTGTGTGGTATTCGAATTTAAAAAAACACACACCTTATGTCACTATCATCACAAAACTACAACTCTGATTGGGATTTGGTATCCTCCACAAATGATCTCCGCTGGTTCCGGTCTGTAATCATTCTTCATTAGTCTTCACTCCTCATCCTGCTCCAATTCTTTTCCACACAGTCAGTCCAACTCTTTCCCAGTCTGGCTATGGGCCACTTCTACTGGGGTACCTTTTGGTCATGATTTTACAAACCTGTTAACTGCATAATTAACTAACGCCGGTTCGCTGGATGGGTAGGCAGAGAGCCATATTATAATAACGATGATTTTATAATTATGTCTTGGCACACACTCCTTGCTTCATACACATTCACGCATCATATCATACATACTCATCTGTTTTTCTGACTCTTGACATGACCTGATTCAAGTATATATTTGATTCACTTGGTCATGTCATGTCTTTCTCGGTCCTCGGGCATCCTTAACTTCTTCTACCATTCACTTCTGCATAATTTATCTATATATGTACATATATAAAGAAAGGTGTCTGTGGTTGAGTTTGGTTTTTATACAAATCTACAGTTTTATTTAGAGTTTGATAAAATTTTGCACATTTGACCTCTAAAACAAGAGGAAGGTCACTGTCTACATGAGATTTTGAAAAACCACACCCCATCCATTTTCCCACCCATTAAAGCAGAATTTTGCTACTACTTCATGAAATTTTGCACACTTGACATTCAAAATAAGAGGAAAATTTACTATGTGGGGGTAGGGGCAGGTGTAACACATCATCATCTCAAAACTTTACTCCAAACCATTCATAACCCCTGGTACGTCATCTAGTATATTATATCCTCCTTACACTCCTTTCTCCATTCATCCACTCCGTATATCCAAACCTAAGCATCCTTTTCTAAATCTTCTTCAGTATGTTTTTTCAGCCTTGCATTCTTTCCGGATCTCCACATTTGTAATAAAGTCATACATGGTTTTGGAACAAATACACCTCAGCGATTCCATTTTTACAGAATTCAGTAAATATTATTTATTACATATATTATTTCACAATTACTCACCATGGCAACACGCTGCCCCAGTTCCTGTAGCTTCTGTATCTTGGCCACCTTGTGCGATGGCAAAACTTCAGCAAACACTTGCTCAATGCCAACCTGAAAACACCAAAACAAAACATCAATTCAACTGTTAAGGGTAGAATGTGCGCCTATATACCAGGGGCGTTAGTTGAAGTTTGCCGGTTTTTTCAATAAAGAAAACGCTTAATTCTCAAGGGAATCTCAACATTTTTTTATTCAAAGTATTGACCATCGGATTCTATACATTTTGCCCATCTTTGAGGCAAATCATGCATACCAGTCCAAAAAAAAAATTTCTCTTTCGAGGCAAACCATTCGACGAGCCATTTTTCGACTTTTTCAAAATTGGCGAAGCGCTGCTCTGCGAGTGAGTGTCCCATCGATGCGAAAAGGTGATAATCGGACGGGGCAAGGTCTGGAGATTACGGCGGGTGCGATAATATTTCCCAATTCAATGCTTTGAGAGTGTTCTTCACTACTTTAGCTGTATGAGGCGGTTTGGCGGTTTTTTCGATTTGTCTCTCGTTCATTTGGTGTGGTACCCATTTTCCATACTTTTGGATCTTTCCCATTTTTTTTTTTTTTTTTTTTATATGAATACCTCACAAGAGTCCCAACTGCTCCCAACCGTCTGGAGCCAGTGAGACTATGGCATTCCCAATTGGGGAATGTTGTGAGGCTGAAGGTATTGGGAGGGGAAGGAGAAGAGGGAGAGGAAGGTGGGGAAAAGGGTAAATACCTGGCTATTCAGATCTGGTCACCAAACACGGCTAAAAGCCATTTCAAGCAACTTTTCAATTCTGAATGGTGGTCTTCACCAGGGCGATACTGAAAGTATCTTCCACTCTGGAACGTGCGCAAATATACTATATATTATTTTTAAATTAATTAATTGTGAAACAACACAAATTAATTAAATAAAAATTACTTGCCCACGCCGGGATTTGAACCCGCGACCTTCCGATTCGTAGTCGAGAGCCTTACCCCTCGACCATGGAGGCCGTCTTTTAAACGTTGGCAAATTGCTCCTCGGGTCACATTAAGTGTTTGGGCCAATTGGTGTTGCGATTGGGTTGGGTCTTCATCCAATAACGCCTTTCCTCGTCTTCGAACTTTTTCGTTGCACCAGGATGTTCATTGTATGCTAAATCGAAACCTCCACTTTTAAATTGACGAAACCATGTCTCACATGTTCTAATCACTGGAGCATGTTCACCATAAGTTTCTACCAGCAACCGATGAGCTTGAACTGCTTTTTTCTTTTGATGAAATAAGAAGAGCAACGAATGCCGCAAATGCGATTTACTTGCAACGAAACTCGACATATTCACTGAGGTAACCAACTATGACACTATTATTTTGGCAGAATGTAACTTGTGTATTTTTGAAGGTTAATGTCCATAGAAAAATATGACATAGATGCAAAATCATAGAAATGTATACATATCTCTAGTGACATCTATGAGTAAAACCGGCAAACTTCAACTAACACCCCTGGTACAGTGAAACTCTCCTACGAAGTTTTCCAAGGGACCGGAAAAAAACAACTTCTTGAGTGGGATTCAAATTTGTCCATTTTTTAAATGAAGTTTTTTTTCTAATATTGTACACATATAGTATTACGTATTTTTAAATTTCATGCGTAAAATAAATTTTAATAATTTTTTTATTTAATATTGTTTTCGGCTACAACAATCAATATCAATACTTCCGTATTTTTTAAAAATGGCAAAAACAAAAATCTGGAGCCGCAAATGATAAAAAGAAATTTTTTATTTTTATCGAGTTAAAGTTGAATAAAGATAAAGCGGAAATCCCAACGTTGGCGGGGTAGGTAGACATCGGAAGCGAAAAAAACAATAATCGGTAGCATTAAAAATGGGAAAAATTACTACAATGTTGGATGCAGACTTTGCTGTAAAAGTTATTAACAAATAATAATTATACATTTTATGACTTTTGACAAAAAGGGACATTTTCAAATATATTTTGCCACTAATTTTCATTTGTAATGAATTCACCACCGAACTTTTAATATTTCTTAGGCTGGAAGCAGTTTTATCTGAAAAACTTCTTATGTGGGAAAAGATTGTGTTTTTGGATGGAATTTCAAGGTACTAAAAAACCAAACTTCTTAAGAGTGAAAACTTCTAAAGAAGGAACTTCTTAAACGAGTTTCACTGTATACACACTACAAAAGCTTCTGTCTGATGCATTAATGCTTGGTTTAGTGCCCATGTTTCCATACTATACAGAAGAAGAATAGAGAAAACAAAGCAACAAATATGGTCATGCCAGTCAGTTGATCACAATTTGATTAAAAGCTAAAACAAGCCGAGAATCGGGACCATTCTAATATTAGTTTTATGTTACCTGAGCGGCTATAGAAGCGGCAGTATTCCTATTGTCCCCTGTCAGCAGTATGACGTTCATGCCACGTCGCTTTAAGGCCGCCACACAGAGCGCTGCTTCCGGTTTCACTTTGTCCGCTACCGATATGGCGCAGCAAATGATACCTGGATAGGAAAAATAATAAAATAATTTTCAATTTTGGAATAACTTATTGAAGCTTATAAACCTCATTATATATATATTTTTAATCATTGGATATAATATTAACATTCTCAAAATGAAACATGAAACTGAAAAGAAAAAGAAACGGTAGCAGCTGAGACTCGAACTCAGTACCCCACGGTCTATCCGGGACCGTGCGCTCTAATCCACTGAGCTACGGCTACCCAAATCCGTCCCGTCATTTTTAGCAGGTAGCGGCCAAAAATATATGGGAATTTAATTGAAGATAATATTGACAGTTCTTAGAAACCGAAGTATGGTGCTGATAAAAATGATGGGACGAATTGGGGTAGTCGTAGCTCAGTGGATTAGAGCGTAAGGTCCCGGATAGACCTCTATACTGTTCTATCTCTATACTGCACTATCTCTATACTGTTCTATCTGTATACTGCACTATCTCTATACTGTACTGTCTCTATACTACACTATCTCTATACTGTTCTATCTTTATACTGCACTATCTCTATACTGTTATATCTCTATACTGCACTATCTCTATACTGTACTATCTCTATACAGTTCTTAGATCTTTATATTCTTATATCTCTATACTTTACTATCTCTATACGGTTCTTAGATCTTTATATTGTTATATCTCTATACGGTTCGGCTTAAAAACTACAAGTCAACATTAACTATAGATTTGTACAAACAATAATAGTAGGGGAATTTATCAACGGATTACCCGTCTTTGCAAAGTCAAGGAGACAGAAAACAAAGATTTGGGCATTCGCCACTGTTATATGGACTTTTGAAACTACGGATTAGATAATCACTAGAAATGCCGTCCATGTAGATTTGAATTGAAACCGATGTAGTCACTGACTTAGTACCTTTTGGTTCTAGCCCTGAGAGAGCTAATGAAAATATGGCACTCTGTTTCTCTTACACTGTCTAAGATTGTATATTTCATTCTATTTGATTTTGAATTTGTAGTGAGCGAATTTTTTAATTTGAAATTTCAGGCCTGAATGGCCAGACTTTTGGATAACGAAACACGCTTTTCTCACATCGCATCGCATTTCTTGTGTTCTTTATGTTTGAAACATACATAAATAATTAAGTGGTATTTTAGAAGCAAAGGCAGCAATCTCCATCAACCTCATATATCAATTGTTAATACGCAAAAATGTTTTCATCACTTTTCTTTCAAAGATACATATATTGATAAGTATCGAGATTTTTGTTTCCAATGTGTAGTTGTTCCTGTGTCGCAATTATGACACATAAATTTCTGTCTCTTAAAGAATCATTTAAAAGTTGCAAGTTGACAATGCCACAAACACTCCAAAAGGAATTATTGCTGTGTTTGCTATAGCTAATTGTACCTATGTTCATGTCAGTACGAGAGCAATGGAAGAAGTGAGGTTAGGTTGGCATACCGTCCACTGCACACAGCACGGCGGTGCGGCCCAGGCTCTCCTCCTTCACCAGCGCCTGCTCCATATGGGGCTGTAGGGCCAACCCGTGGCGGAGCATCCACTCGCGATTGCCCACCACGATCAGGTACTCTTTCTGCTGCAAATTAAAACATCATTTTATTATCCAACAATAAATAAATTATTAATTGATAAACTAAAGTTTTTAAGACAAGATTTTTGTGCATAGCGCAAAGAGTAACAATTATTTTTACAAACAATAATTATTAGCCTGAAACATTCATCCAAATTGAAAAAACCTTCCGAGAAAAGATAAATGTCGCCGGCAGGACTCGAACCACCTTCTAATATCCGGTCAGATGCTCTACCATTGAGCTTGGAGTTGGTTGTTTACAGGTGAAATATAATAAAAACCGTAATTATTGAATGAAACACTAGTATATATTGATTAACTTGGCGGGTTTGCGATAAGCCGACGTAGCTTTGTTCGGAAGGTTTTTTCAATTTGGATGAGTGTTTCAGGCTAATAATTATTGTTTATAAAAATAATAAATAAATTAGTTTACAAGCTATACCTACTCATTTTTACATATTAATTGTTTTACGAGCCGTTACTGACAACATATATACAACTGTGAGGGTTCTGCTGGATAGAGAACTGAGCTTATGGTAAAGATATAAGAAAGATGGGAAAAAAGGCTTCTCACCATTAAGCCAGCAGGAAAAAAGAGTGTTGGGAGGCAAAAAGGTGGCTGGACAGTGTAGTGATGAACACCGCATTCTTACACCCAAGTAACTGGAGAGAGACAGCAGAGAAACTTTCCGAGGGTAGTAGCGCTGTTGATGATGATAGTAATAAAACAGCAACAATCTACCTTTCATTTAGAAAATAGAGTCCATAGGATGATCCTAGGTTTAAGAAAAGGTATTTCAGTAAAAACTTAGTGAAAATACAGGAACAATCAATTTCTTTGGACCATCAACCCCTCATTACCAGCAGCGTGAGAGCCAGTCGACTAGCATGAATTGACAAAAACAGATCCCGTAGGACGGTGTATGAAGCAAAGCCATTATTTCAGCAGACTAAGACAGTACGTCATGGATAATGTGCTGGCCGATGCGGAGAGGCTAGGAGAGAAGGATTGCCAAAGGCAAAAAGCAATAAATCGTCGGAAGACAAGACCAGAGAACGTTTAAACACAAAGCAAAAACTTACATTAGACGCTGAATCTCCAATTTCTTGCAGATCTGCTGTGCTGTCTGTGTCGCTGACTTCGAGGATACTGTCGAGCTGTTGACGTTGCTTCGTCGTGGCGTCCTCACACACATCTAGTTCCACGTCACACAGCATTGAGGGAAACCTGGCTTTGGGGCTGGGGAGGAAAGCACAGGTTAGATTCAGACCTATTCTATCGTGTTTTGGATGAGCTGTGTTCATTTGAGTATTTGAGAATTTGGGAATTGTCACTTATAAATGGATTCCTTTAATATGACAACTCAACTGTTATAGCAAATATGTGAATTGCGATATTTGAAGCAAAACAAGTCTAAAAATAAGAAATTAAAGAAAATTTATTAAAGCGTTTTATTCCCTTTCTAAACCACCAGACTGAGCATGGCAGTGAGGCTTATAACTATAACTGTTAGTACAAACCTAGGATAGTAATAATTGCATAAAATGACCTTTGATATAGTTTCCGAGGATAGTAATAATTAGATAAAAATGACCACACTTGAATTGATCACAGATATAGTGTCTTTGGATAGTCTTAAATATGTAAAGTGACCACAGATATAGCACCCTAGTGAGAGATCCCGTATGAAAATATTACTGTATACATATTTTTCAAAAATACATACCCTGTAAGTGCAGTCATGGCATTGGAAGTCTCATGAGTGCTCCGCCTTGTAGCGCGACAGCTAAGGCCGCACCCCGGCACCGAGGTGAAGCTGCTGCAGCCCCCCAGGGCCCCCGAGCCTAGGGCGTCTCGGCAGAACTTCACAATGGCTGCAAAAATACAATATCGTCAAATTCAAAATAGTGAAACAGTTGAGGTATCCTCAGTCTGTTTTACAGGTATTTCAATGGAGCCTACTTGGAGGCTCGATCGCCTGTGCACCTAGAATACCTGTTTATAGTTGATGTCGGCAACATGAGATTTGAAAATTGACACGGATACAGTGGAACTTGGTTATAACGATCACGGCTATAGCGAGTTCATAGCTACACTGAGCACCCAATGATATTTTCATTCAGGCTTATTTTCATACAATTGTTGGGGGTTATAGTGAGGACGCTTCACTGATGTACTGTACAAATAATTCGTTAACACAATTTCTAGATACATACATAGATCGTCAAATCTGAAAAAAATAATTTTCCAAGTGAGTAATAACAGACAGAGGTGGTGGCATAGTGAGACGGCGAGCGGTAATTTCCTTAAATCCCGTTAGGTACACATAAAATTTTTTATTGCACTACTTATGAAAGTTTTTCAGCAATGTGAAACATTTCTATCCATCGGGCACTATGTAGAATTGTCATACAAAAACCTGCGAACATCATGCGAAATGGTAATTTGCAATTTTATTCCCTTTTTTTACATTTTATTTTTTTTACTACTCGTCATCAATTTTGTTTTAAAAACCAATAAAAATGTGCAAGTACCTACATCCCTACATATGGTAAGTTTATAACAGTGCCACCTTACCTATTATTTAAATGCAGCTAACGACCTACAATTGATTTTTTTTTAGTGGGAAAGGGGTTGAGAGAAGGGTCATGATTTCACATTTCTGGGGATTTTTTGATTTTCGTGTGGTTTAAACCGATTCTTCTAATGTTGTTCCATTTGGGACAAGCAGTGTGAATTAATAAAAAATCAATTAAAAAAATTCTCACCCAGAGTTATCAAGAATTACTACAAACATTTTTATTTTTCTCTATAGTCGAGTGGGCTATACAAAATTGACATGCGGACCGCATGAATCAGGCTGCGGGTTGGCATCCCTGGTTTGTGACAAGTAAAATTTTATAACTGAAACCAATAACAGTAGCGCAAGGTGGTGATTTATGTCAAGTGAGGGTTTACAATTGAAGCAATAGGCGCAAGTAAGTGATAATAATATATGATGAATTCTCGAAGCAAGTGATGATATTTATAATGCGTTGATTATTTTGATGGGGAAATTGAGAAGCACGGAAGTGAAATCTTCAAAACAGTAATTGATCATAAATTTTTTCAATAAAAGTGAATATTGATAGTAGGAGTGGGTGGGTAGGTTGATTATTTTGATGGGGAAATTGAGAAGCACGGAAGCGAAATCTTCAAAACAATAATTGATTATAAATTTTATCAATAAAAATGAATATTTTATTGTTAAATATATTGATAGGAGTGGGTGGGTAGGTACATACAATTTAAAAATAACCTATTTCTGATGTAACGAGTAACGGCTATAAGGAACGGATTTAGTCAGTCCCCCGGTGCTCGTAATAACCAAGTTTGACTGTATGTTATTTACCTGATGCAACAGGGTGTTCAGAATTGGACTCGGCAGTGAGCAGGAGATCGAGCAGCTTGGTTAGTGTCTTGTTTCCCTCAAATAGGATCATGCGCACCACGGAGGGCTTGCCAAAAGTTATTGTGCCAGTCTTGTCCATTACTACTGTCTTCACCTGAAAACACAAGGATTTCAAGTACATACAATAAAATTCATAAATATTACATATATCTGTACCCGAGTGGAAGATACTCTGCCCTGTTGAAGGTACATCATTCAGAATCAAAATAATGGCTTTAATGCCATTCGAAACGTTGCGTTAATTTGGGTTAAAAAAGTTCCCACAATTCGACTGGCGGGCCGATTCGTTGATCGACTGAAGTATACGTGTAAAGGGATTTCTCAGAGATCGGAGCGAAGAGCGGCCTGATGCGCGATACATCATACGGTTTAAAAGTTTTGCTTCAATTTTGACCATATATATCACAAGACATCACTATGGCCATTTACCAATAATAATAATGTCATGCCATAATTACCCAGAAGATTATAAATTACTTACGTATGAACAGTGCAAATTTAGATAGTTTACTTGCAATGTATTGTTCAAAAATGAACCTAATACTGATTTTTATGTTTCTATTCTTTGCTTTTGATTTTCCATCAACAGTCGGTAAAAAGCAATAACCAAAAAATAAAAGTATGTGCAATGTCCGGTAATATCCCCTTGTTGGAGATTCTATAGACCCGATGGCTCCAGGCATTTGAGATGCTTGCGCAGTATCACATTAACAGAAAAGGAGCAAGCAGAGAAGACATAGTGCCAAACTCTTCCTTGATACAAAACACCCCGCTCAAGCCTCGTAACAAGTTTTACGTGACTTACAACTTCCATTCACTAAAGCATCATAATGTAGATGTGGTGGCCAGCACTCTGAGGGCAAAGTAGAAGGAATCAATATGTAATATAATTACCTTGTGGGCATTCTCCAGAGGCTCGGCCCCTTTGATCAGTATACCCAGTGTGGCGCCCACGCCCGTGGCTACCATGACGGCAGTGGGCGTGGCCAGCCCCAGGGCACAAGGGCACGCGATGGCCAGTACGCTCAGGGCAAAGTGGAAGGCCGTAGCCACCACGCGCTCCGGATCCGAGCGGTCCAGCATCATCATACCCTGGAATGAAAAACTTAAAGTAAACAAAATGTATATGTACGGAGCTGGAAACTGAAGTGGCGCCATCTCTACTGGATGGAAAGAACTACTGTAATATACAGGACAAGATATTTTAGCACTCACGTGAGGGGGGAGGTTGTCTATATTGATGAAACCACTGATAATCCAGCATAGAAGGGTCAGCACTGAGAGGCCTATCACGATGGGGACGAAATATCTGCAAGAGACAAAAGTAATTAAACTATTATTCTTTTGGTTTTAATTTTCCTGGTATAAAGCTCTGATGACCCCCATGGCACTTACCCAGCTATGCGATCGGCCAGCTGCTGCACGGGCGCCTTACTGACCTGCGCCTCCTCCACCAGGCGGCAGATCTGCGCTAGAGTGGCACTCTCTCCCGTGTGGGTGGCCTTCACGAATAGCACACCACGCTGGTTCACGCTGCCGCCTATCACGGCCGCCCCTGGAACAATCACCATAATCATAACTACTTTAACCGAGTGGATAGAGAGCAGAAAATATGAAAATCTAATGTTTACAAGATCACGACGGGGCAGATGCTAAAAACATTTGAATAGCTAACTAAAACTAATTAACCACAACGCCTTTTCACCAAAGGGGTAGGCAGAGAGGATAACCACAACTATGCCTTTGCACACGCTTCTAGAATCATTCATTTTCATACTTCATCATGAGATATAAACACTCATGGCTTCAATATGATTCATTTGATTGTGCTGTGTCTTATGGGCATCCCTGACTCCTACCAATGACTTTCGCATTTGTGTGCTCTACATGTCCAATATACATATTATGAATAAGTAGTGACCTGAAAATTCGCATACGGTAAAACGAATTTTTACACAAAACCCGTTTTTTATGCAAATTTCGCCATTTTTACGTGAATAAGATATCACCATATTTTATATCAGTGAAGAGAGATTCAAAAGAGAAATCCTATTGATTCTTGATAGGATCTCTCCTCATTGAAGCGATCTTCACCACTTCTTGAATTTTAATTTTTTTTTCTCTTTCTTTGTACTTGAAAGTTTGTAAATCTTTTTGTCTTAAGAATATTAAGTAGGTTCTTGTGATTTCTCATATGTATTAAATCTATAATATGTTTGTAATGTATAAGAAAATTTTCAGGTCTCAATGAATAAGTTGTCTATGTATAGGGTGTTTCTTTTAGAGGTTTGGTTTTTAAACACCTGTGAACTGGCCTCCACGATCGTGTGATCTCAAACCATTAAATTACTTTCTTTGGGGGTATGTGAAGTCACTAGTCTATGCTGATAAACCAGAGACGTTGGACCATTTGAAAGTCAACATTCGCCGTGTTATTGCCGATATACGGCCCCAGTTACTCGACAAACTTGTTGAAAATTGGACTTCACGATTGTGCTTCATTCGAGCTAGCCGTGGCACTCATGCCTGAAATTATATTTAAATAATAATGGCATAAAATTATCTATTAAATAAAGCCAATATCATAGACACTAAAATTATTTTAATATGTTTTTTTTTTCACTTTGAATTTGTATACCTCTAAAAAAAGCACCCTATATAAAAACATATTTACTTCTGTGTTTCTTTAATATATCTTCTGAATAGGAGTAATAATTTACCAATTTGTTTAGGAACCGGCATACTCTCTCCCGTTATCAGAGATTCATCGCAGGTGCTCTGACCCAGGACCACTCTTCCGTCCACCGGAACCTTGGCACCAGGCACCACCTACAAAAGGCACAATAGATAACACCAAGAAAGGGTAACTCATCATCTGAATGAAACATAATCATGTTGGTTAGATCAGCGTTACAAGAAGCTAAAAAATTCAAATAGTTTTAAATTTTACCCTGACGAAGCTTGGATTAAGTGAAACCGGTTGGTGGTGGTTTTAAAACACATTAGTGGTTTAAAACAAAGTGATTTATTTATGGATTTCAATAAAATTTTTCAAACCACAAAGTAATTACTTTCCATGAAAACAAAAGTTTTACCTTAATAATGTCTCCCCGCTGCACCAGCTCTGCGGAAATTGTCTTCTCCCATTGGATGCCCCCTTCTGGAGACAGCTCCACCAGCACTGCCTCGGGGGGCTGCAGAGACAGCAGTCTGGAGAGGGCCTCCGATGTCTTACCCTGAAAATACAACAACAAAATTTATTTAAGTTTAGGAAGTTTGACAGGTGATCTACTTAATTTGTGACCGTTGGCAATCTGCTTGTGGGTGTAGCATTATATTTGCTCTATGGTGTGGGTAGGATCGAGTGCTGTAATTGTTGACCCCATATAAAAAGCCAAAAATATGAATTACAATCAGCATTTTTCAAATTGACGACGGACTATTGCTGTAATTAAAATTAGGTGTAAGAAAATACCTTGGCAATGTGCTCCAACCATCGCCCCAGTGAGATGAACACTAGCAACATTGGAGGAGTGTCGAAGAATGTGTGCGGAGAGCTGGTGTGTTGTTGGATCATGGCCGCCATTACCACGCACACCGAATAGACGTAACTGAGAACACAGACACAATAAAATAAAATTGTGTGCATATACAATGTTCTTGCCTTCCGTCACCAATGGAAAACATTCCCCTCGCGGATGAAGAAGGGAAGGGTTTGTTTCATTTTTTAATAATTGCCGCACTGTGCGTGTCTATCTATGCGTCCCATCCGATAATACTTCAGTCAGTCACAGCATAAATAGGACAAAATAGGTTAAAAACAAAACATTTTAGCAGGAGATGGAATGTGTATGAAAACAAATGTTTTTGTGTAATGTTTCGAAAAAACATTCACAGGAGATGCGGCTTTACACATTACGAATTTGTCTAAATCCTAAAAATAAAGGGCAAAAGTTTTAACCTTTAACGTGATGGGATGTACACATCATATTGTTATTATTATTCCTAATTCGCCTAATTATTTATTGTAATGTCTTTGCCTGTTATATAATGGCCCTTTATATAAGGCTTTACTGTGATATTGGGATGGCAGAATAATAATCAATGAACTGTAATTAACACAATGCATTATTCAGATGACAGGTGATAATGAAGAGACCGGATAACTATGCATACTTTATATATACCAGTAATTGCTGTTTCTTTCATGCAAGACTTCAGTGGCACATTCATTACATTTATGGGTGTATTTTGCTGTGAGAATGTTCGGCTCGTGGATGCATAAAACATCATGTTATACCTCAAACAATATTACCTTGCAGTGCATGTGGGCTATGTATGAGCTAGCAAGCATTTCGGTCAAGAATAAGGAAAGAAATAACAAAACATTGGGGGGATATAATAAAAGTTACCTTATGGTTGTAGTCATACAGATTAGTACATCCATGTTGGTTGTTCTATGTTTAAGAGCCTTGTATGCTTGCACATAGAAGTGCCAGCCACCGATTATCTGCAAAAGAAAAGAAAAACTTTATTATCAAAAGGATTGATGGAAAAATGGACTAAATACGGAATTAGTATTCATGCTAGCTAAGTTTCAGTCCCCACGAGGAAGTTTTACTGCCACTACAAAACCAACATGATAAATAGCAAAGGGCCCAATAATGTACCCTGTGGTATATCAAAATCACTTGTAATGGAGCTTTGGATGACACCTTTTTTTCAGATCATCTTTCCATATGGTTTTGGTATGAAAAATGATCAGTATTGTGAATTTCGTGTGTATTTTTTATTGGTTGTTGATATTTTGTGACGGAAACTTTCATATGATCTACGGTTGTGTTGCCATTTTTCATCTCAAAATATTATTTCTTCTTTAATGGATAGGATATCAGCAATCTGGATCAAATCGTAGGTATGAAAATAATGATCGTGAAAAGCAAAGATTTTCCATACAGGTCCCGCTGATATGGTTTCCATATGGGGATCGGTATGGAAAGAAGTGTAGTGTAATTTTACATGAAGAGAAGAGAAACGACAGGTATATTATTGACAGGTTGTGTTTGCTGTCACCTGCACGGGGGTGGCCAACAGGAACATGATGAGGTTCTCCAGCGACAGGCCGGGCACCACGCAGCACATGTTGTCCGAGTGATCGTGGTCCGTGTCGGCCATCATACCCATGAAGTAGGCCATGGCGGCCATGCACGGTGCACCAAAAAGCAGCGACACCAGGAAGGCATTGCGCCATTTACGTATTTCAGCTCTAAAAGAAAAAAATTATTAAAAAATGCTAAAAAGAATGGACAAGAATAACAACGATGGACTAAAATGGACAAGGATGACCAAAATGGATAGGGATAACCGAAATTGACAAGACTACCAAAGATGGATAAGAATGGACAGAGATGACCGAAATTAGCAAGAATAACAAATATTGACAGTGGGTTGCCAAAATATATAAGAGTAATAAAGATTAATAGGAAAGATAACAAAATAATACAAGAATAAACTGAAAAAAATTGGACGGGGATGAATTTAATGGGCAAGGATGAAGAAATGAAAGAGAATGGAAGAAAATAGGCAAGGATGAAAAAGGGCTTACAAGAATAAAACAAGGTGGAAAAAAAATTAAAGGAATAAAAAAACAAAAATGTACTAGAATTGACCTGGATGCACCAAATGAATGAGAGTGGACAAAAATAATGAAGATGGATAAAATTGATGTGGCTGAAAAAAAATGGATGAGAATGGGACAAGGATGTAGAAAGGTAAAAAGATAGACGAGAATCACAACATTTTTTTTGGACTCACTTATGTTCTAAACAGTCTTTAGTTGATTTGTCCTTATTGTTAATTACGTAAGTTTCAAAGCCCAAACTCTCCACCACCTCCGATATGTCCCGCGGGCCCGTCACCTCCCCGTTGAATGTGAACTTTCCTCTGAAACAGGGTAATACAATACATTACTTTATTAGTTTAGATCAATCATTAGTCGCTAGAGCTCCAAAATACCACTAGAGTATTTTCATACAATTTGTAAGAAATTATATTTTTTAACCTCTTACTGTGACGGCATCAACCGTTGTCAGGAAATTAGATACTGACTATTTATTTGAATTGTAGTTGGCTGACATGAAAAAATTAGTGATTCATAAATGTACGGCACAACCCTAAACTACAAAATAAGCAAAAAAAAATTATCTTGAATAACTAAAATAAAAAAAAAGCTAAATAATTTTTTTTTTCTCGAAATATGCAACAAGTTATAGATTACCAAGATTTGGAGTCAATCTGACTGTGTCTGGGCTTTTTGTAAAGGCAGCATTAGTAAGGCGCACTTGCGGTGAATTATTATATTATGCAGTTGTCAATATCTCACCAATATTAAAAAAAATGGTACAGATGCATAAGCATCCGAAATGTCATACATATGAATGAATGTACATATACGGTATCTTTTTAAACAAGATTGGAGGCCATCTTGGATGCCAATGTTCAGCCTTTTATACAGGCAGCATTGGTAAAGGGTACTTGAGTTTATCACTTAATTGTGACGCAGTCACTGTGCGTAGATAATGCACAAATGGGGCCTAAAGGACTCTGAATTGTGTGGGTTTGGACAAATACAAACTACAGAACACATCATTACATAAGTCTCTGAAACCATAGATGTCAGTCATACAACAATATTGTTTATAAGGCCCACCTGTTCATAAATATGTTTGTCACTAGTTACAGGTCTTAGATGTAAGTCACTAATTATAAGTCTCAATTACTTAGTTTCTAGATCACTAATTATAAATCTTAGCTGTAAGCCATTAGTAATAAATCTTAGAGGTAAGTTATTAGATATACGTCAAAGGCCGCTCTCCGACGGTGAGGTAGTGAATCGACATAAACTGGGTGCAGCAAAAATGCAGGAAATGTTTTGCGATATTTCCTCCATCGACTCTCTGACGGGTCTGCAGTGATTTGTAGCCGCCAGTAAATTGTCGGTATTGCAGATTTCTGTTATCACACTTACCACTGAATATTATCGGATCAAAGTCAAAATCGAAAAATATCGAGTGAATCAAGTGAAGACGAGGCTCTGGTATGCTATTTATTTCTTCGAATGAGACAGAAAAGGAGCAGGTTTTAGGTCCACCCCTACATTGAACGTAACATTCATTGTAGGTTATTTATTGCTGACAGGGAACTGTCCGGAGATGATGTCAAATTCCAGCAAACGTACCGAAAGTAAAAAAAAACATTCCAAGAACTGGTCCAGAATGTTACTCCATATATAAGAAGTCCTCCTATTGCACACCAAGCTTTCTCCGTTGTCCCCTTTACTATATATGCCGGTAATTTATAGTTATAAGGGCGTGCACATTTTTCTACCTCCATTATTAGCCATAAATTCATATGCCGCACTATGTTTGAACTCAAAGGATGAATGGCGCGTAAACGATCGAAACGCAGTGCATAGATTTACTGGATGCATGTTTACCGAGAAGCTACTGATTTGCTATCTCGCTTGTGGTATAATAGAAGTACGTCGCGCCACTCCCGCTTCCCCCCCCGAGTCTTGAGCTAGCGCCCATTGAAATGTATAGCGCAGTGCCCTGTTGGTATCACGCATGAGGTTTATGTCGATTCCCTACCGGACCGTCAGAGAGTGGCCTAAGTGATAAGTTAGATAAATTATGTTGTAAAGCGCCCTTGAGGTGATTTTCCCACGAAAACGGCGCTATAGAAATAATACATTTATTATTAATATTATTATAGAATATCTAACTTTCACCAGTTTCCCTATGGCACATCTGTGCTGAATTTAGTGAGTCCCGACGCTATCGACTGGCTGCATAACCTCGGCATCTCATCATGACCTCCAAAAACTCTCCTTCACCATGCGAATAAAAAGAAGCAATTAATACTATCACCACCAAAGCAGAGCTCAACTTTTCCAGGTCACTAGGTCAACATTTTAAGATAACTCACTTTTGCGTTGTAAGTGCAACAGCCGCTGTTAAAACTCCCGGAATCTTCATCACCGTGCTCTCTATCTTGTTTACACACGATGAGCAGGTCATGCCTTTAATCTGCAAACACAAAAAGAAAAAATCATTACCAACTACAAATGAATTATATTTTTCTATTTATTAGTGACTACTCGGCCTCAAAGAAATATCTCATTTTTGATATTTTACAGAGGAATTAAAGTACAGGTATTGTTACGTTCTTCTGACATAAACAAGTTTTTTTTTTGTGCACAAACGTTTTTAAATTATTTTTTAATGTTTTTCCTTCAATTTTCTTGATATTTTGATATTTCACTGTTAGGATTTGTCATGGAACAGGTAGGTATGAACTCACCCCCAGTATGAGCGCCTGCTGGGCGGCCCCCGTATCCCGGAGCACCTCGGTGGGGAAGCCCAGCTCGGAGATGGCGCGCGCCACATCGCCCGGGGACACCTTGGCCGGGTGGTAGCGCACCTCGGCCCGCGCCGCCAGTAGTGCCACGGCCACCGAGCTCACACCTGGAATCATTCAAGCACGTTAAATTAAGACTCAAACATGCGTTACGGTCCTCACTAGCGGTAAAAATTTGCTGTATATTTTTTTTTAATCTGAAATATAACATTGTCATCATTAGATTAAAATATTTTTCTATGGACTTTATGTTCTAATTTCTAATTAATATTCATTCATTATGAGATATTAAGTTAATATTAATTATAACGTGGTAAAAGAACATGTAAATCGATGGTAAAATATAATAATATTAGGGTGGAGTTATAGTTCAGATATTTTGACTATTTATAGCTTGAATCTTTATTACGCAACACTTTTGTGTGAAGTTCTCTAGTAGGCAATAAGGTGACACACGGGAGAGGATTGGCTATGCATACATAGACTTGTGACTTACCATTGATCTTGTTGCAGTGCTTTTCGATGGCGGCCACACAGGAGGCGCAGGTCATACCCTTGACGTGCAGTGCGCAGGACGCCATGGCATCACTGTCCTCGTCAGCGGGCGGGGATGGGGAGGGGGAGGGAGGGGCTGGCGCGCCATTTGTTATACGGACTAGGGGAGTTTCTGAAATACAAATAGGAGATAACATTAATTAGATGGCATGGACATGTGGAGCGAAAAAAGGAGCGTAAAGAGAATATATGACACACAGCGCCCTTGAGGTGATTTTTCACAAAAACGGCGCTATACAAATCATCTAATTATTATTATTATTATTATTAACAGTGAATAAATAATAGAAGAAGTCGGACATGCTCGATTGAGTAAATCATATACAATGCCTTGTGGATGGTTGGCTAAGTGAATAATAATAAATGAATGAATATCAAACAAACCTTGCGTATCATCGTGGTTTATTATACTGGTATCGAAGCCGACGTCGTATATCCACGAGGATATCTCAGCTGCATTGGTTTTGCTGCCGTCATAGTCCACCGTGGCCCTCTTGTCTGCCAGGCTCACCGTGATGGACGCTATACCGGGCTTGTTTCTGATTGTATCTGCAAATATATAAACAGTTATCCAGACTTTACTCCGTGTTGCCCCATTTACGCAGGCTAAATTAGCTGCTAGCAGCGCCTCTAGGAACGGATGCAAAGTAAATGATTCTTCGTAAATTTTTATAGGGCCCTTTATGTCAAATATCACCTCGAGGTGCATTCAAATAATAGTTGAAATTATTATTAGCCATTTTACTTAGAATAAATAAAGCTTTAGAAAAGAAATTCCATTTGCACATATACTGCTTGTTACGGGGCTATGAGAAAGTTTGAAAATTATGAGATAAACTATCAAAATGATTAAAAAAGACACGGTTGATCCAAAAGAAAATATTACATAAATGTATTATTGAATTTGTATGAAATGGGTTAGCTATAAACATTAGATTTTCGACTGTATAATCTCATCTACAGCGATAATGGATAACACGGACAACGCTGAAGACAGCTATATGCGCCATTAAGCAATTAGAAACACAAAAATCAAAAGCTCTTTTAAAAACAAAATCATTACTCACCTTAAATGCAAGCTTAATTTTATTCTTATATTTCTTATCATTTAGGTATTATATACCAAGGGTGGCCACACTTTTTTTTCTATGAACGATTAGTTGATAAAAAAAAATTTGTGGTGATTGACTGAAATCTCTTGTAATTGCTCGTCAACATATATGAATGTTTTCCTTTAGAAAATTTTCTCCATTTAAGCTCATCGCATGACTGCATTTCTTGACAATATATCATTGATTGAAGACATTATTTCGGTTGCGTTATTAATTTTTTAAAATAATACCTCCCCGGCTTTAATAAAAGCCTCTTTCCATATTTCATCATCTTAGAAGGATTTCTTATGTTTTATAAAAACACAAAAGAAGTCACGGTCATCGATATATCACGCATTATGTCGGTCGATGGTAACGGAAGCTGACTTGGATTTTTCAATTCTTTTACTTTATTTTTAGACAACTCAGTAGTCTACGAAGCTAGCAGTCCACAATGGAGTACTGATACCAACCCTGATGTATGGCAGTGAGGCACGGAATTGGCAGAGGAAGGATGAAATTAAACTGAATGCCGTAGAAATGAGATCTCTGAGGCGAACGTGTGGTAAAACTATGTATAATGGTGTGAAAAATATTGAGATTCGTGAAGAATGCAAGGCTGATGTAAGCGTAATGAGTAAGATTAAGAAAGGGACGCTTAGATGGTTTGGGCATGTAAAGCGAATGAACGAAGAAATGAGTGTAAGAAGAACATATGACGCGAATGTGAATGGAAGAAGAAGCCGGGGACGACCGAGGAAGATATGGAACGATCAAGTGAATCAAATACTTGAGTCAGGCCATGTCAGAAGTCAGAATAATAGAAGAGAATGTATGAGACGGTGTATAAATGTGAATGAAGCAAGAAGTGTATGCCAAGATCGAGTTGTTTGGAGGTCCGTCCTTTCTGCCTACCCCTGCGAGAAACAGCGTGATGGTTAATAAGTTAATTAGTCAGAAGTCTCAGTATATTTTGATCACAGTTTTCATGGATGGTTCAGTCTTTCAATATTGCCTCTTTTCGGAATTGATACACTCGAAGTACAAATAATGCAAATATATTTTTCTTTTGCTATAGTGAAATAAAATCCTCTTCTCATTCATCGTGATAGTGATATGTTTTTAGTTTTTTGGAAAATTTGCTGGAATTACACATTTTGGATAGTAAAAACTGAGAAATATGTTTATATTTAATTATGTACGTTTAATTTTAAATAATAATATGCATTCACATAAAGATCAGATCACAACAGATTTTAAGAACCGAAACGCCGAGAAATAGTCCAATATAGGTCCGCAATCGACCAAAAATAACTTAGCGATTAACCAGTAGATCGCAATCGACGCACTTGCCATCCCTGCTGTATACTATAATTCAAAATAGTAATGTACTAGGTAACTGAAAAACCACTACTGCAAATCGTCATCCGAATACCGGCATATGACAAGTGGGATAGACAAATATACCAAACAAAAAGAAGTAAAATCTATCTATATATATGTCTAAAGAAGAGTGTCTATTTGTTTGTTTTTTATACAAATCTACAGCTTTATTCCAAGTTTGATGATATTTTCCACACTTAAACTACAAAACAAGAGGAAGGTCATTGTTTACATGAGATTTCAAAAAACCATCCCCCTTTCCCACCCCTTAAAGCAGAATTTGATAGTTCTTGATCTCACACTTCGTCTTTTCAATTCTAAAGTATAACAAAAGCCAATTTTTCGAAATCAGTTTTTAGCACCATTCAATTCTCCAAATAATTTCCTACATTTATGTATAATCCTAAATCAACCCCTTGGAATAACAAGGTTCCATTTAACACGGCAATGTCATGCGATAATGTGCTCTAAGGAGAGCCACATTAAGGTACATTATCGCATAACATTGCCCTGTCAGATGGAATCTTGTTATTCCATGGGGTCGAAATGCAAAATATGTAATACTTTCTTAGTAATTAAAAAAATAAATTATTCTAAACGTCAACCATGAAAAATCCTCCCTTCTAAAGAATCGTAAACTCTTAAGATAGCTTTTAAACACTATCATAGTTTAAATGCTTTACTTCTTTAAAATCCTAAACACCTACAATCTTCTTATTATTATTATTACATCCGTTTTAGTAGTACAATTAAAGTTTAATTGAACATTCGTTTTTTTTTATGGTGTGGCATTTAGGATAGTTAGAATTGAATAGATAACTTGACATTCAAAATAAGAGGAAAATTACTGGATAGGGGGTAGTGGTAGGGGTAACACATCACAACCTCAATACTTTACTCCAAACCATTCATTAGCTCGATACAAGATCTACACCAATGACACCGCCTACCGCAAAGTTATCCTTGACAAGCTGTATGGTTATCACTTTCTGACTCATTAACAAAATGTTATATTTGTATTTTTTTTAATTCCCCCTAAGAATCTGGGTTGGTTGGAAGAAACTGTTACCTGGCAATAAGTTAAGTATCATGGTTGTAAAAAAATCATACCTTGTATATTCCTAACGCAGGATTGGCACGTCATGCCTTCCACGGCAATCTGACACCTCAGGGGGCCTCTGCCGGTATCAGCGGCCGCCACAAAGCCCATGTCCTCTATGGCGGCCACCACGTCCCCCACATTGGTCACGGAGGGCTCTAGGAGGACATAGCCGGCGTTCTCTGATAGTTCCACCTAAAGAAATAGAAGACAAACCATCAAGTATGCTTACAAAATATATATACTTAGTAGAGAAGTACAAAATATGTAGTTATTTGAAAAATGGTTTAATTGCTAAAAAAAACATCTGCCGGTAAGTTTCCTAGCAGAGTAAGTAGGGTAACTCCTTCATGGAATCCATCTTTCCTCCCTCGTTTAATTCGGTTCTCTTCACAACCCACATTAACAAATCTTCCTACTGTCCTTTCCTCAACTTACGTAGCTTCCGTAGTTGTAAACAGTACAATCTCACATAATTTTTTTCTACACATAAAAAACAAATCTAAGCTGAACTACTCATAATACATAAAAACTCACATTATTAATTTGTGGCAATAATTGCGATATACCAATAATTAGGAAACACCTAAAACTTTCAGTATAAGTCGGGCCAATGGATTGGCCCAAAATTAGAACGCTGTTTACACGTTGGGCAAGCGTGTTGAGTCAACGTTTGGCCAATGCGCCGGGCCAATTCACCATTGGCCATTTGATCAAGATGGATGAGGTAATTATGTCAGCCGTATCAATTTATTTGTACAGCACGTTTTGCATATCACAATGTGCACCAAAGAAGAATGAAAAAGAAAATGGAACAAAAGAAGATGATAGATGCCGACTTTTCATCGGAACTGAACGAGGCCAACGTGTGAACTCTGTTGGCGGGTTGGCACCAAGATCCTTTGATGTGTTCATGAAAACTGACACTATTGGTTGGTCGACTTAAGTGTTGCAATGGCCAATATACGCTATGCGGTCCTGTATACCTTGGGCCAGCGCATTGGCCCAAAGCGTTGGCTCAAAGTGTACTGGTAGCTTAAGAGTATGGATACTAGAGGGACGGTATATGAAGTCTGCCCGTGTGCTTCAACCGTGCCCTGTTGAGAATTTTATCGATACGGCTGACATTAGCCATTATACCTCAGTCACGTGTTGAGCTCCTAGAAAAACATTGATAAAATATAGAAAAATGATCCACTGTGCTGTTAAATCATGTAAAAACAGTTCTGTGTAGAAAAGTCTTACTTTTTATGTGAAGTGTTTAAACATAGATTAGACAGAAATCTTATAAACTTTTGACAGGTTCATTTCACGAGGACGCCACAGGACAATGGACCGGATCAGTCGACTCAATTTTTAATAATTAAAAAAACTTTTATTTTTCTCATGAATGCATAAATATAAACTTGTAATTTACAAGTGAGACCATTAATTCGGGACCTAGAGGTCACGGGTTCATAACCCGACATGTATTTGTTCATTCTTTGTAAACATTTTAATTAAATACTGAATTATGAAATTTTAATTAATCACAATATTATGTTAAATTGCATAAAATAGTATACTGGAAGAATTTTACGTCATATTAAATTAAATTCATATTATAATATCTTTTGTGATTTCCTTTTAATGATACATGGTAACAGATGGAGCTAAATCAAATATTTTAGAAAAAAAACACCTTTAGCACTTTTAAGTTATTGCAAGTTTAAAGCTTAAGTTCTCTAAGGAACTTATAAAAATACTGTATATGTTAGTTTTACACTAATATATTGTATATTCAATTTATTGAAGCTTATAAACCTCATGTCCCATATAAATAAAAATCGGATAGGCATCTGGATATATCCGAGACACTATCTAGATTGCAATTGTATTCGGGTAGAACTTTGTAATCATAATAAAGATAGCAGCCAATAATATGGGATTTAATGGATGATAATATTGACAAGTCTTGAAGTTGAGGTATGGTATCGATGAAGATGGTGTAAAGTGAACTGGTATCATTAGATCCTGGGTTCGATTCCCAGATGCGACGGACGCCTTTTTATTTTATGCAGTTTTTTTAGGTTTCGTATTTCATTTAGGATGTGTTAATATTATCTTCTTCAATAATTACAGATGTTGTATTTTCATAAGTTTTTCGAAGGACTTGAACTGTCCACAGTAACAATTTATCCGGTTTCATATTCCGTGTGCAAACACGCCAACAAGTCATTTCAATATTTAAAAATAGTATGTGCTAAAAACGTTTTTTTTTTTTTAAATTTAAATAAGCGCCATCTGTGAATGCGTATTACGTTTCATTTAGCCTTAAGAAAAAGTTTTTTTAATCTTTCTTGGCTATTGTCATACCAATTGTTTACGGACTTTCTAGTTCATTACTTATTTTTCTATTTATTATTTATTATATTATATAAGTCCTATATAGGCTTTTACATATTTACTTAGTTATAATAGTCACACAGGTGCAAAACACATCACAGTAGTACATAGATAAAAAATAACGAACAAATACAGGAATAACATAGTGTCAGTACCATTTTAGCTACAGAGGCGAATATTCAAAACATACCCCACATTCACTGATACATATACTCTAGACACATATCTTAATAATTGTTGAGGACATATGAAATAATCGTCTATTTGTATTCCGAGCAGTTGAACATATCTACTATGTCTGCAATTGTATTATCTTCTGCGTGAAGTCTAGGTACAAGAGAATTTTGAATGACTACAATCTTATTGTGGATCGAGTGCATAAAAGTTAGGGTGACAGCTTCGATCTTGTTTGGTTTTACAGAAACATATAGTCTAGTCTGGGAGATTCATGTGAAAAATACACAAATATTAAAAGTATAACATTTTTGTGCACAACTTTAGATAGCTCTATGTTTAAAAAAGATTATATAACTAAGTAACCATCACACCGTTTCCCGCCAGGGGTAGGCGGCAGAGGGGATAGACCACCACACAACTATGTCTCGGCACTTCCTTCCTCAGCCGTCCACGACTTCTTCCACCATTAATAAGTAATTATGAATTAAAAAGATTATATTACACGATAATGTTATTGAGTGCAGCCTTGAGGATTGCACATGACGTATGAATAATAAATTTATTTATTGTTTCTTTACATTGTATTTTTTTTAACGTTAGAATTTTTAACCTCACTAGGGCCTGTGTTGAGGTAAATGATTTTACAAAATAAAAAAAATTTCATGCTTTCGTCAGTCTTTGGTATTTTCTTTGTATGGCAAATAATGCATTATGCGTAATGGGCTAATACATTTTATGTCCAAAATACATCATGTGATAAAAAGAAATAGCGATAGTTTTATACTGAAACATTACCCGTTCACATTTCGGCTCTGATCTTCACGTGCGCCTACCCCTCCGCCCAGCTGACAGGTGTTCCCCTCGCCTATCGTTTAGTGAGCTACACCGGTGTTGGCGCATTTGTACGTTCCAAAATAATAATGCCGGTTCCACGCAATCCTAGTTCCACGGGACACACTGCTTGTAGAATGAAATATGTAATCTTGTTCTGCAAAGTAAAATATTTATTGGGCATAAAATGCACAGCTTACCCTGACGGAGAGAACGCCTGGGATACTGGACACGCCAGTCTGGATGGAGTTGACGCATGACTGGCATGTCATGCCATTGATGATGATGCGGTGTGACACGGCCGCTTCATTTTGGACGGATCTGAAGCAAAATAAACATATACACATTAATAAATGATATTTAGTTATTAAATAAAACAAACACTTTGCTTTGTACCACTACTTTATTTTAAATTTATCACCAACAGCTTTCGCTTATCCCGAGCTTCATCTAGGTAAAATTAAAAACCAATAAAAAATACACAGTGTGCATATATATATATATATATATATAGGCGAGATATACAAAATATAATAAGAGGGAAACAAAATATAAAACGAAACAATGGAACAGTGAGACAGAGATATGCTCACATATAATAGAATGGAACAACACATAAAAAAGGAGACATAACGTCAAAGGAGGAAGGGATTAAGAAGAAGTGGGAAATTTCGAGTTAATGGGAAATATATCTAATATGAGACTGTAAGACAAATTATGTTGGTTAATTAATTTTCAGTGTTTTAAAGATGAACATAGAAATAGAATCCCATTGCTTGACAAAGGTGCTGTTTGGGACACAAATGTGTAAAGTAGGATACTATAGAAATTGAAAAAAAGGAAATTGGTTACGTATATAGAATTCACCCATCAGAATTGAAATGGTTTCAGCTGTTTTTTTGTTTTTATGTGAACACCGCACAAGAGTTCAAACTGCCAGGAGCCAATGGGACTTTGGCAGTGTTGTGAGGCTGAAAGGAGTGGGGAAGGGAAGAAGACGAGGAAGAGGAAATTTGGATTTTTCAGATTTGATCACCAAACATGGCTAATGCTATTTCAAGCAATGCTTCGATTCTGAATGGTGGTATTATTCTGGGATCACATCAATAAAAAATAATATTTTTTTTTTTGTGCTAATGTTCATTCGGGAATAAATATTATGTCGCAAAAAGATTTGTAATTGAAAACATAAAAAAAGTATAAGTGATAAAATTTTGCAGATAATATCTGTATTACACATTGTTACATATTATATATTCTATGCTTTCAAGGTAAGCCATTAGGCTCAGTTGGTTCCCATTAGCCATTCATAAATCTGTATGACTAACCCCGCAAGGTCCGTAAAAAAACAAAAAATAATTAAATTGTACTAAGTTGAATCACATAATATGATGATAAAATACATAATTCTTATTTTCAGTACATATAATGAATTTATGCCGCCGTTCTTACAATAGTTGGTGGTGTATTGGTTAGCATAGTTGCCTTCGAAGCAATTGATCAAGGTTCGATTCTCGGCTGTGGTAATATTTCAAATTTTATTTTTACTTTAATTTTTATTATTTTTTATTTTATTTTATGGCTTTCACCCATTAGGAGCGATCTAGGCCATGTTTAATCAGTTAGATTTTATTAGTACAGATTGTTCTTAAAATTAGTTACTTTTAAACAGGATGTAATATTTGGGCAAATAAAATTGAAGGAGATAAGTTACAGTGTAAATTTATGTGTTTTTAATCCCCAATGATTTAAATTTTAATGCCATTTTTATAAATGTATTTTGTTAATAAATTGTTAATTTGGGGGGAGTTGAGACTTAGCGGGATAAAGTTTGGAAATTTGCCATTGATAGGACACTCAAAGAAATTATGGTCCAGAGTATCCTCTGACCCACAATCACAGTAAGGCGAGCTGACTATGTGGAATCTGGTAAGATGATTAAAACAAGAAGTGTGACCTAGTCTCATTGAGTTATGGAGGAAATATATTTTTTGGCATCAAAGTGTATTTACGAAACCAGGGCTTGACAGGAATAAAAGGCTGTATTAACGAGTACTGATGACCTTTTGTTAGAGAAGCTATTTTCCATTCAGAGGACCGTCGGAGATTGTTTTTAATTTTTAGTATTTTTACTTTATTATCATGAAAATATTAAAAAATAAAAATAAACTCATAAATCCTTCAATTATAATTATTCGGTGATTCTTTTCCTAGTTTTGTCAGAAAAGCTGTTTTTTTATGACAGCTATGAAACGACTATTAAATTGTTTTAATTTTAATATTACTATTATTTTCTTTAAAAAAAAACTAGGACTACAAGTTTTCCAAAATTTTTTCAACCAAAATTCAACAAAAACACTCTGATATATCGATGTTCTCTAGCAAACATACATGAGATTTGGAACTCTGAAGCATCTATTAAACTGTCAAGAATTATGACGCCATGCTGTTTGTTCCATATTTTTCAATAAGGATTAAGATTTGGAAAAAAACATAAAGCAATATTCTGGGACTTATATAAATTGATTTTTAAAATAATTTTTAAATCATAATATTTTTTCAGCATTCAGTGAAAAATGGAATTCACACGAGTGATCAATATCGAACGAAATCGGAATGTCACATTCGGGCATTTAGGGTTAGTTTAATCGATTAGCCATTATTAAACAATAATAATAATAATAATAATACGCATGTAATAATAATAATAATACATACTCGAAATTATCGAAACGTTTCCAGGCCATGTTGTAGCGAATCACTTTCACTTTTTATACAAACTAACTGCTCCAAGCCATGGATCAATTAAAAATAATGTATGACTCGATCATTTGCACTCTCACTCACTACCTGGTATCTAATCACTTGTCAATAGTTTCTACGCTATAATAAACATAGGGAATACTTCATTATGAGGACGTACTTTTTGCGAAACTGCTTTAACCGCCCGTCCTTTGGGTTATTATTCAAATAGTTGGTAAAAAAACATCGTTTTTTTCATTAGATTTCGCAATAACAATACGTGTGACTAGCGACGTTACTCGTATGGGAGAGACGAAAATACCCGAACATATCCGTTAGCTTCGGCTGACCTCGAAATACTAACAGGAACAAACTTGACGTATGCGATTTTTTTGTGAGTTTCGGGTATAGTTTTTTTTATACCTGAACGTACGAGATACGGCTTGTTGCGTTCGGGCGATAATATAGCGGCCGTATCACGTACATTCGTATGGGTAGGGTGGTTGATTAAGGGTTAACGATACGTACGTAATACGCGCTCACAGATGACGCTAATTTAAATATACAATACTCTTCATAATGTACTAGTAAAAATTCTTAAATATTGCCATATCAGACTTTTCACAGAAGACGCATTGATATATGATATTATATAGGGAGAAAATTATGTGGCAATTATAAACCTACTAAATTATCACCAACAATGACTCTTTGGCTTAAAAATAACAAATTAAAATTAAATCTAAGCAAAACCATTACGAATATCGGAAATAAAAGAATAGCGGATACTCCCTCGATAATGATTGATGGAGAAATTTTGAAGGAATTATCAAAATTAAATATTTGGGTGTTATTTCAGATTCCAGACTGGCTATCTTTAAATAAAATATATGTTATGAAGAAAATTGCCAAAAAAGTCTCACTACTCGGAAAGATAGGAAGATATATCAGTGCAGAATCCTGTAAAACTATTGTTCCCGATATTAATTACTGTAGCAGTATTTTGTTCTTGTCAAAAAAGGAGGATTTTAGAAAACTAACAATTTTGCAAAACAAAGCCGTGAGAATAATTTTAAGACGAAACAAATATTACAAAGTTTAAAAAATATGAAGGGATCTAAACACATTGCTTTTTAAGCAAATTGTATACTTAAATGTAATAGTTTTTTCTCTTTAAAATGTTTAAAATTAATAAACATCAACACAGACATAATCACTCTACAAGAATAAGAAATGAAATAAGACTTCTCTTTCGAAAGAAAACAAAATCGAAAAACTCATTACTATATAGAGCCATGAAGATCTTCCAACAAATACCCAAATATATAAAAGAAGAGGAAAATGTTTTGAAATTTAAGAAGGAAATTACGAAATACGTAAAATGCAATTTTTAATGTGGGAATTTTAAATTGTATTTTGCGACTTTTACCAATGGACGTATGTTCGATGTTATGTTTAATTATTTTAGAAAAAAAAACACTTTTACCACGTAATGCTTTTAAATATTGAAATGAATTATTCGTTGGCTGGTGGACACACGAAATATTGTAGGTTTAAAGGTGAAGTCCTTCAAAAAAGCTTAAAGAAAAGGTAAAATATATTATTGTAACATTATCATATACAGTATTCTTATAAGTTTCTTGAAGGACTTGACCTTGAGACATACAATACGAAATTATTTAATTATTATTTTTAATGGTGTTTCTTTCATAATTATAAAAAAATTACTTTTCTCATTTTACTGGAATTTTCATTCCTGAAATCGAATAAAAAGTTGGAAACATGCTGTATGAAAGCAATGCACTGTGTGCGTACTTTATTGTACTCGACTCAATTGCGATATCTATCTATGCATCAAATTATTTTCATCGTCATTTTTGTTGTTTTAAAAAAATTACAAACATTTTCTGACAAAAGAAACCGTAAAAATGCCTTACTTTGCTCCACCTTTTTATTAAATATGTACTTCATGTTCGGGTTTTTAGTTGATAAAATAAAAAAAAAGTTATAATACGTGTTCACATACATTTTTTTTTATTTCTAAACGGAAAACCAGGAAATTCATTGAAAATCTGGGGCAAAGTTGTATTTTAGACTTTGTTACTTTGCTCCAGTAATGAAAAATGTTTTTATTTTCAGGTACTTTATAAAAAAGCTCAAAGTACCTAATATGGAAACAGATCATTCCGCATGCAAAACGTGGTATACGACACAGCTGGCAAGGTTACCCTGAAAAACGAAATGATGGATGCTCTTTTGTTCGTCCATTGACAAAATGCGTCACTAAAAGTACCACTTCATATTTTTTATACGAAAAAATAAATTTCCAATAACATAGAATTTTTGGAGATTTTTGAAACAGATTTTTTTTTACAAATGGGGCAAAGTTACCTCAAAGGGCTAAAGTAAGCCTCCCTATGCCCACCCTTAAAATATGACATTGTTGATTGTACAATGATGAAGGACTAGCAGAGGATTGAACCCGCGATAACTGTATGCAAACCAGACACTTTGAACCACATAGCTGCAAAACAGTAGCGATTATTAATGGATAATTTTTATGGCATCCTCTCGCCGCACTTTGTAATTAGCTTGTATATAATAATTGGTACAGAGCGACGGAGTTCATCACGTAATGGTTTATTACAGAATATTTAATTGCTTCGAAAGAAACGAATCGGATAAAACAAAGACTCGTACTCTGAAATACCTAACAATATGCATTGAAATAATTAACAATAACAAGGAACGCACGCCACGGATTGTGAAAACAGTGTTATTGCGCGGACATGGCACGATCAAATGAAGCAAACAATTATTATTGAGAATTGCCGAGTTTCGTATCAAAAGGCGGTACACCCCGCGCTGATAAAACAGAACAGTTTTGAACACACGTAAAAAGAACACATCGTGGCACGAATCGACTCTTTTGCGTATGGGGGGAAATTACCATTTCTCATAGGACTCTAGGATATTAATTAATAATCAAATATAAGATATGGTGTTGGCGTGTGTCAGCTGTGAAGCTTTAAAATGACAATACGTCTGTCAAAAAAAGATAAGGCGCGATATGTTATAGTTTAATTTTTCTATAAATAGTACGGAAAAAGAGGGTTGGAGAGAAATTTGGGTGAAACCGGGTAATAAAAACTAGTATTTTCATATAAATCAAACACCTTCTGATGCGAAATCACGAAAGAAATAAATTTAAGATAAGTTTTTTTTAAATAAATTATTTACATGGTGTATTTCTAATAGAAATGAGGATAAACTTTTCAAGTATTTTAACAACATTATCCTAAACTTTAATTATTGGAAAATCTGTGTGCTTATTTTTTTTCATGAGATTACTACGCAAGAGTCTCAACTGCTCCCAATCGTCTGGAGACAGTGAGACTATGTCATCACCAAAATGGGGTATGTTGTGAGATTGAAGGTATCGCGGAGGGGAAGGAGATGGGGAAGAAGGAAGGCGGGGAAGTACCTAGCTATTCAGATCTGGTCACCAAACACGGCTAAAGCCATTTGGAGCAAGGTTTCGATTCCGAATAGTGGTCTTTCACCAGGGCGATACTAACAGTATCTTCTACCACTCTGGAACGTGCCGCAAATATACTACATATTATTTTTAAGGGATGAATTGTGATATAACACAATTTAATCAAATAAAATTTAATTGCACCCACCGGGATTTGAGCCCGCGACCTCCGGATTCGTAGCAGAGGATCGTAACCGCTCAACCACGGAGAGCGCTATTTAATATAATCACAGATTTTCTCGATAGTACGGAACAACGAACAGCGGCATTGTATTATTATCTCGTATCTTGTTAAAATCATGGCCAAACTATGTCAAAAAAACCATTGTTAATTTATGTCAAACTCCAAAATCAACAAATTACGGTATAATGCGCTCGAGGTTAGCCGTTAACACGTTGACTATGATAAATACATAATATATAATACTAGCTGTAGTACCCGGAGGTTATGAATGGTTTGGAGTAAAGTTTTGAGGTTGAGATGTTCTACCCCTACCCCTACCCAGTAGTTTTGCTCTTGTTTCGAAAAAATGTAAAATTCATCATGCTCGGAATAAAACTATAGATTTGTTTGCAAAAGAAACAAACACCGCCCGCCCGGGACATTTTTCTTTATATAATAAAGGGTTTTTTTAGAGGTACACAAATTAAAATGAAAAAAAAACACACACACATTAAAATAATGTTAATGTCTATGATATTGGCTTAATAGATAATTTGATGCCATTATTGTTTAAATATAATGTCGGGCATATGAGTGCCACGGCTAGCACGAATGAAGCGCAATCGAAGTCCGTGTGTTTTTTTAGAGATACACAAATTCAAAATAAATAAAAAAAAACACATTAAAATAATGTGTGAAGTTTTTATTGTTTTTATTTTTAGAGATACACAAATTCAAAATGAAAAAAAAACACATGAAAATAATGTGTGAAGTCCGGGTGTTTTTATTTTTAGAGATACACAAGTTCAAAATGAAAAAAAAACACATTAAAATAATGTGTGAAGTCCGGGTGATTTTATTTTTAGAGATACACAAATTCAAAAAGAAAAAAAAACACATTAAAATAATGTGTGAAGTCCGGGTGTTTTTATTTTTAGAGATACACAAGTTCAAAATGAAAAAAAAAAACACATTAAAATAATGTGTGAAGTCCGGGTGTTTTTATTTTTAGAGATACACAAATTCAAAATGAAAAAAAACACATTAAAATAATGTGTGAAGTCCGGGTGATTTTATTTTTAGAGATACACAAATTCAAAATGAAAAAAAAAAAAACACATTAAAATAATGTGTGAAGTCCGGGTGATTTTATTTTTAGAGATACACAAATTCAAAAAGAAAAAAAAACACATTAAAATAATGTGTGAAGTTCGGGTGTTTTTATTTTTAGAGATACACAAATTCAAAATGAAAAAAAAGCACATTAAAATAATGTTAATGTTTATGATATTGGGTTTATTTAATAGATAATTTTATGCCATTATTGTTTAAATATGATTTCGGGCATATGAGTGCCACGGCTAGCTCGAATGAAGCGCAAACGTGAAGTCCAATTTTCGACAAGTTTATCGAGCAACTGGGGCCGTATATCGGGAATAACACGGCGAATGTTGACTTCCAAATGGTCCAACGTCTCTAGTTTATCAGCATAGACTAGTGACTTCACATACCCCCAAAGAAAGTAATCTAATGGAGTGAGATCACACGATCATGGAGGCCAGTTCACGGGTGTTTAAAAACAAAACCCCAAAAAAAAAACACCCCATAGAAGATAGATAGGAGAAGATAGAAGCAGATAAAGATAAATAATATTGTCAATTACTAATATAAATAAAACAAAACAAAAAAATGTAGATATTTCAGCTATCCCTGAACATTACCGAATCAGAAGTTAATAGAAACATTCAGTGATTTTAAAGTTGTTACGAATCCAAAGTTATCGATAAAAATAAACGAGTCAATATGGCATCTGTGACGAAAGCATTGAAGCATCGTTGATTAAACTGCGGTATGATTAAAAAACAAAAAACAAAAAAAAACAAAAGGGTATCTTTCAAACAGAATTGTCGAAAAACTATTATAGCTAAACTAATTTCCAGGCTATGGCAGAACGATAGTAAAACTCAACGCACTCGAATATGGTACGATATCTGTGAATAAAATTAATAAACGAGAATAATTTATTTTCCATGATTTTAAAAGGCATGTAAATTAATTTGTAACGATTGCAACTGTTTTTACGCAGGAAAGACTTCTAGAAATTTCAGTATTATAAGGTGTTTAAATAATAACAATTATTCTGAATTTGCAAATCATATTTTCGAAACCAATCATTCTTTTGATATACAGGTTTAAATTTTTTTAGATACAACCGGTTTACAATTAGACAAATTTGAAATTTTAGAAACTAGAAAAAGCGTTAATAGTGAATTAAATTAAATTAAATTAAATTAAATTAATAATCTAATACACATTTTTAAAATAGCTCTCATGATACTATTTTCATATTAATATTAATAATAAAAATAATTTCTATTTAATTTCTAACATAAATTTGTTATTCAATGTTTTATAATAAAATTTGTTTATGTTTATAATTTGTCTATTCTTTGTGTTCTATATTTATTCTATATTATTATTGTTAGTATTCTATATATTCCAGATGAAGAAAGCATTGCTTTCGAAACATGTAGAAATTTGTGTATATTAATAGAGTGGTGAATACAAAATAATTTACTGATTTATTTTCCCGTTCCCTTTTAAAGTATATCCGAATTCCGTTTTCCTAAATTTAAAGGCCACGTAAAACTATAATAGAATGATGGTGAAGCTCAACACAAATTGATTCCGGCACTACTTGTTTTGATAAAAACAACAACAATTTATTTGTGTTAATATATCACGTAAAACTATAGCAAAAGCATCGTCCAAATATTGTAAAATGTATAGAAGGTGCATTAATTTGATTCTGACATCGAGATAAATGTATATTTTTGCAGAAATATGCATTTAAAAGTAGGTTTCTCGATACAAACACTATTATCTAACTATGCTAGCATTCGAGGCCGGGCAATACAGGCTTTGATCAACACAGAGGTGCTTTTTAAAATCCCTTTTTCTATTAATTAATCACGTTGAAGAGCTATGGTCAATCTAAACCGTACACACTTTAGTCAAGCTCAACCAGTTCTGATCAAAAACAACAGAGATGTGAATATCTAATAGTCTTTTCTTAATTTAATTAAAACTATAGTCAAACTAGAGTCTCAATACACTCTAGGCTTTGATAAACACAACAGAAAGATGAATTAAAGACTCCCTTTTCCTGTATACATCACGTAAAAGTACGGCCAAACTTTTCCAGACTATGGTAAAACGGTGGTACGGAGAAACGCGAATATCAACTTCACTTTTCCTATATGTTTATATGGCAAAATAATTGTACAACTACAGTAAAACGAGGGTCAAAATGAACACACTCTCACTGGCAGTGCTGGCACCACCGACAACGATTGGTAGAAATCATAACACTAAAGACGTGGGTTTGTTAGTTTCCCGTTCACTTCTGCCATTGGCCGCAGTGCCTACTGCCGCTGCCTTGTGCCGTGCCTTGGTCGAGCATTGCACGCGGCCAGCAAGCAAGAGCAGGCCGTGTGACAGTCCAGTCATCAGCCATCGGCATCGAGTGCGGTGCGCAAACTTACGCGGTGGTTGAGAAATGAGTAATGCTCATTGGATTTTTTAAATATTTATGTTTATGGATAATAAGGAATTCCAGGGAAAAATATATATTCATAAATATCAGCAAACGCAGATTCTGAATACATAACTTTTATTATATTTCATTATACGTGAATTTATAAATCGTTATTTAAAAGTGAATAAATAATCATCTCATCAAATCACCTAGTTATATTGATACCATTGTATTTGGAACATCTGACCCCACATGTGCATTCTGTTTTTGGATTAGTATGGAGATTTTTATTTTTCGATTTTGTTTTGTATTTTAAATACGCATTTTTTTAGCTTTGGTGAAATGTAAACATCATTTGGGTGACTTCGAGCTCTATATGTTGTTCAGTATTAAAAAAAACTATTATTAATAAGAGAAATTAGAGCAATCATATCAAACCAATTGCTAATATGGATATTTTGATAATGTTAATGCTCAATACTATTATTATTCTTCAAGTTAAAGTTTATAAAAATGTACATAATGTTATAACGTATGTTTAGTTATGGTTTACTATGAATATAATATAAAATTATGTACGGTAAAGCTCTTCCTTGTTTTGACATTTGACATTCTAACCTCAAAACCGACCGGCCATAGATTTGGAGCGTTTTGGCGGCCTTTGAAAAATTGAACTTTGAAAATTATTTTAACTATGAAAACTAACTTTAGAAAAAAACGAAATATACTGGTATATAGATTTGAACGTCATTATTGATTAAAAAATGGGCACCAGGTTCCCTTGTGTAATATATTCAATGTACGAAATTGTTCAAAAGAAAGGTGAATTTCGATTTCTTTCGAAAAGTATTTATTGATTCATCAATATCCATTTCTCCCCTTCAAAGAAATCCCCTCAGATATAATGCACTTACTGCCAGCGTTCTTACAATCAAAGCACTTCTGGAATGCGCTTTTCGGTATGGCCATCAGCTCGTTCTTCGATTCTTACTTTATCTCATCAATTGTGGCAAAACGCTTTCCTTTCATTGGTCTCTTCAGTTTCGGGAATAGGAAAAAGTCGCAGGGAGCCAAATCTGGTGAATACGGTGGTTGAGGCATGATTACGGTGTTGTTTTTGGCCATTTTTTTTATATTTTTTATATGAATACCGCACAAGAGTACCAACTGCTCCCAACCGTCTGGAGCCAGAGAGACTATGGCATTCCCAATTGGGGAATTTTGTGAGGCTGAGGGTATTGGGAAGGAGAAGGGAAAGAGGGAGGTGGGGAAATACCCGGCTATTCAGATCTAGTCACCAAACACGGCTAAAAGCCATTTCAAGCAACGTTTCAATTCTGAATGGTGGTCTTTCACCAGGGCGATACTGAGAGTATCTTCCACTCTACGAATAAATAATCACGAATAAGCATTGATGTGTGAGCTGGTGCATTATCGTGATGCAAAATCCATGATTTGTTTTTCCACAATTCCGATCGTTTGAGCCGTATTGCTTCATGCAAACGTTGCATAACTTCCTTGTAGTATTCCTTATTAACCGTACGACCCATTGGCAAGAACTCATGATGCACCACGCCATTGTAATTGAAGAAAACAGTGAGCAAAACCTTCACATTTGATCGAACTTGGCGTGCTTTTTTCGGTCTTGCCTCTTCTGGCCGCTTCTATTGGTATGATTGGGCCTTGGTTTCGACGTCATAACCATATACCCACGTTTCATCACCAGTTATGACCCTTTTGAGCAATTCTGGATCGTCGTTGACGTCATTCAACAACTCCTGAGCGATACTAATGCGACGTTGCTTCTGCTCAAAATTTAACATTTTCGGAACAAACTTCGCTGCCACACGTTTCATGCCCAAAACATCCGAGAAAATTGCATGGCATGAGCCGATTGATATGCCAACATCCTCTGCAACTTCCCTAATAGTGATTCGGCGATTTTCCAAAACGATTTTCTTCACTGTTTCGATGTTTTTTTCGTTTTTTGACGTGGTTGCAACTCCAGGACGCTCATCGTCATTAACATCTTCTCGGCCTTCTGTAAAGCGTTTGTACCACTTATAAACACCTTTTTGAGACAAAGTAGACTCGCCGAATGCCACAGTCAACATTTTAAGTGCGTTGGAGCACTTTATTCCATTTTTAACGCAAAATATAATACACATTCTTTGATCCATTTTTTTTTCAAAAGTAAAAAATTGAAGAACACACAAAAACGTGACTAACCTTTCCAGTTGTTAAAAAACAAACCACTAATCCAAAATGGCTGATAATGCTAACATATGATAAATATATGTGTAACAACATAACAAAAAAAAATCGATAATCGAATGTACACAGCCCGCGAAAATTCAAAATTCACCTTATCTTTTGAACACACCTCGTACATAGTACATGCACAAATAACAGGATATATCGATGGCCTTGACCAGCAATACATTTGTAAATTATACGGGAGAGGAAATAACGTTTAGTATTTATATAGGAAGAAGTAACATTGAAGCCATGACTAAACAGAGATTAGTGATCTCCTCCTCAAAAAACCAACGAAGATAAAATTTAAGCAATTTTATCTTCTTTTAGTTTGTCTTACACAATTTTGTTGTTGGATTAACCGTTGAGGAATTATTTTGGAAAAAACAATTTTTGGCCCCTTTCATCCAAGATGGCGGCTTTACAACCCTTTACACTATAAAATCAAAAAAATCTTTTACCCCACACTTTGCGTGGCAAAACCCCCCGCCGACTGGACTATCTGTTCACTATCTACTACCTTCATTGTATTAATTTGATTTTTGCAATCAGTTTCCAATTTTCTTGTTTCACAATTGAAGCTATTAAATAGATTCTGATATAAAACATTCGTATATTTAATAAATATTGATTGCTAATAAAAACTGCTTTTTATATTAATTGTAATAACACCATGTACATATGTGCAATGTGGCCTTAGAACGGGGTACCCCAGTAAGGACACATTTTATTTTCTTGCCTTCTCGTAATCTGTAAATTAATAAATAAATATTGATCAACTAAGTTTTTTTTATAAGAGTATTTCCAAATGGCAATACAAACGCTCATATTGTGGATAACATAAATGATTAGCCTTCGATAAATGTGTATTTAACAAAAAGCGTAGTAAAATTACTTAAGCAAGGATATATTCCAGTATAAAAGAAAACATAATTTTCACAGACGATCTATGAATAAATACATGTGGTGTCGCGAATCTACGACTCCACTGTACCGGGCGTTCGCGGGTGAAGCTGGGTATATGGTAAACCCTATTATACTTTAATCGCAAGAATTTACCCCAAGGACCAGTTCCAAAAATGATGGAATTAGTATCGATTATCTGGAACAAATTTCGCACCTGTTTAAACTCGATGGACAGTATCCTAAATATATATATAATTTGAGGCTGTGGAACATCAGATAACACAGCTCGTATTGAAAAGAACTTACCCTGATTACAGCTTCTTTGCTTTCGCGATTCTCCCGTATAATCACTTCAATATGTCACCTCCGCTCGATCCGAAATTTCAACTGTAACTGGCTTTCGGCAGGTAATTATTTTCAATGATAGATTAGGTGGGTAGGAAGGGATTTGATATTGAGATTTCCTATATATCGTTATTAAGAAAGTACGTACATACATCCCTTGTCTTATGGTATACTTCAACATGACCTCCGAGGTCACCAAAGGGAGCGAAGCGCAATTTATGTTAAAAAAGAAACGTACTGGGGACAAAAATGGAACATTCGACTTCAGTTACAAAATGTTCAAATTTCGAGCTTGATGCTACGAGTTCGGACATCCGATACTATTTTGTTTTGTTCTACAATTCATCTTTCAAACAAAATATTCATAGTTAAACTTTATAAAGAAAAAAAAATTTTTGAAAAAAACAATACCTACCATACTTGTCGCAAGTGGATGAGTTTGTGTATTTGGGAATTATGTTTACGAGAGATGTTAAGGCTGATAAAGATATTGAAAGAATGTTGTGGTAAAAGGGGTAGGGGAAGGGGTAGGCGTAGCTGTAGGAGTAGTTATAACAATATTAATTCAAAACAATTATATTATTTCCACTTAAAAATTAAACCCCCTTTACTAGAATTCACAACCCTATACTACAAACCATTCAAACCCGAGCAAGACACACGTCAGCTAGTGTGTTATATATGAATGTTTTTTTTTATACTCGTTTAATTTGGGGTCTAGGAAGAGGTGTTAATATATTTTAGTTGCTAAATTTGAACGATACCAGTAGAAAAATTGTACAAAAAAATTTAAAGTTAACGAAAACATACAAAATCAGTAACTTTTGAAACACCCAGTATTGCATAATTTAAGGATAACTTTCATAACGGTTGTATGCGCAAAATTCGGCGTTTTTACTAAGACTTTTGAGAAGCGATACTCGTGGACCATCGAAATGAGGGCTTTGTTGCAGTACACGAAACTCGTTTGGACAAATAGAACGAGAGAAAAGTCAATTAGCTAATGAAATAATACGTAGTACAATTTTGATGAGTCGCGAGTCGTCGTAACATGTCAACATCAAAAGTCAATCGCACACTACATAGATTATTTAAATTAATTTTACCGCATAAGACGAACGGCTGCACGGCCTGTTTCATACGTAACTTAATTTTGGATTTGAGGCCAAAATACTCACCTAAGCCTAATGATCTTTTTTTCATCAAAAATATAGTCAATATCTAGTACGGATTAGAAGTAATTTATTTATTTTTGTTTTACATTATGAAATATGGGCCATTAAAGTAATTAATTTTTCATTACAGGCAATTTAAAAAAAATAAATTATTGTCATATTTGCTATGTAAATATGTTTATATAAAATAAATAAATAAAATAAAACGTTTCTCCGAGTCGATATATTTTAATTTAATTTAAAGTCCACCATAATGCTTATTTTAATATTTTATTTTTTAATTTATATTCTTAGTAGACGGGGTAAAACTATTTTTTTTAAATCACCGTTAGCCCACAAACAATTGCTAAAGTTGTCTAAGAAATCACGAAAAATCGATTTCTTCAAAGGCCTTTATTTTCCCCTTGCGTTTTAGGGCATCTCGATGTATCATTTTCTCTGTGGTATTATCGGCATAGATCACACTTATATGGTTCACCATTATTTATGGAACCCATGACATTTTCACATCATTACGAGGGAAAGTGGGTCGGTTCTGTACCTACCCAGTCCCCAGAAGTTCGTGGGAATGTAGAAGCTATGGGAGGTATTTTTCTCACCATAAAAGGAATTCCTAGCACTCTCATACAAACGAATATGGAATTTATTAATTAAATTCATCTACTAACAGACGTTAACGGGGGGAGAGGGACGTCGGAGAGTTATTATTTATTAATTCAAAATAATGATAGTATTTTTACGCAATACGATAAACGTAATGTTTTTAAATAGAAAAATATTTATTAAATATTTTTAAAATTTACATAGGCTCAGAATTTTTCAAAATCTAATCAGAAATATTACTTTTTTCATCATCTTCGTATTTTAAACATTTTGAAAAACATACAATGGGACGGTCAGAAAAAAGTAATATTTCTGATTAGATTTTGAAAAATACTAAGCCTGTGTAAATTAAACAAAATATTTAATAAATATTTTTCTATTTAAAAACATTGTTTATCGTACTGCGTAAAATACTATCATTATTTTGAATTAATAAATAATAACTCTCCGACGTCCCCCTCCCCCTTAAAGGTGAAACCATTGGATTTTAATTTTAAAAGTATGGGTAAATCTTTTATTGAAGTGGGAACGTACCTGTATTTAATTTTACTAATGGACCATTGTCTAATAAGGAACTCCGGGATATATTTTTTTCTTTCTTATCAATAGTAACGTTCCAACATAAATACCAGTATATTTAGTTTTTTTTATCTAAAGTTACTTTTCATAGTTAAAATTTTTTTCAAAGTTTCTATTTTTTAAAGCCCACCTAAATGCTCCAAATCTATGGCCGGTCGATTTTGATCAGTTTTGAGGTTAGAATGCAAACGTGAAAACAAGGATGAGCTTTACCGTACATAATTTTATATTATATTCAAGGTAAACCATAACTAAACATAAGTAATAAAATTATGCACCTTTTTAGAAAAGTTAACTTGAAGAAGAATAATAGTATTGAGCATTAATATTATCATAATATCCGTATTGATAATTGGTTTGCTCATGAATACTTTAATCTATTTCACTAATTACAGTTTTTTTTATAGTGAACAACAATTATAGAGGTTAAAGTCAACCAAATTAAGTTAAAATTTCGCCAAAACTAAAAAAATACAAAACAAAAGTGAAAAATATTTTTTTATACTAATCCAAAAATAGGATGCGCGCGCGACGTCAGATGTTCCAAATGCACTGGTACCAACATAACAAGATGTTTTGATGAGATTTTTATTCACTTAAAAAAACGATTTATAAATTATACGTATGGTATAATTAAATATATAATAAAAGTTATATTTTCAGAATCGGCGTTTGCTGATCTATATGAATACATATTTTTAATGCCATTATATTTTTCACTGGAGTTCTTATTACACAAAATACACAACACGAAATGAGATAAACAAGAGCTACAGAAAAAGAACAGCACATACATTAATACATAAATGAAGCAATAACAAAAATACACATTTGAGAAAATATTCAAGTCAAAGCCTGAATAAGATTTTGGCAGAGTCCATGATTTTAAACATTCTAAATGATAATCTTCGAAGTTTATTTTCATAAAGCCCGAAGTTTATTTAAAAAAATTTAACTTACATTAAATTTAAAAATAATAATAATTAAATGGAGTTCTACGAATTAAACATAAAAACAATTAATTCATAAAGCCCGACGAAAATAATTTAGACTAGCATTAAAAATTTCAAGGCCCTGGCTTGAGTTAACGAGTCCCTGGTCACCTGGAGAATGGTACCCACAATTAGTAGAGTGTTGATTGGGGACAAACAATTCATTGTTTCTGAGTCGACGGTAAGGAATGTTGAACTGTATGAGTTGCAATAAAGAAGGTGAGTCAATAATACAATAAATTATTTCAAAAGTTCTTAAGTAGGTACCTACTTGTGTTATTATAAATATTCTACACAAACAAAGCTTCTTCTTTTGAATATGTAATCTGTGGCTAACCAGAGTGGTATATTCATTCAAACTACTCTAAACATTCCCGGCACTACTAAGAAGAAACTGCTATTTTTAGTGAAACCGGTAGAGTAATTTTTGAAAAAATCGGACAGATGGACAAACATTAATTTATTTTATATACCGATTCCTCTAAAAGTGAAACCTTTCAAATACTGAGCAAAATCTAAAAGATTTTTCTCTCCCCAATAATTGGCGACTTGAATGGAAAATATGAATGTACAGATCTCACTGGATACGTTACATAGGGAGATCTGAAATAGAAAATATATTAACACCAAATACAGACTAACACCGAAACCACTCAACTCAACTGCACTTAAAACAGCTCACCTAAAAAAAAATTTTTTTTTCATCAATCACATCAATTCAATATAATATAATTTCATATTTTGTAAATGAGGACATCATTATTTGTTATTTTGTTACAAAAAAAAAAAACATTTAAAAAAATATATTATCACGAAAAATTTAGAGCATTGCGCGCACTGGCATTTTGATTTACGGTGGTACTACGTATTATTTTAATTAAATTACACGTGAAATAACCAACATAAATAAGTTAAAATTTAATTTTAACAGCGTGACATACGTGGAACTATTTACGTATTATTTTGTAATAAAATCGTGTGCAAAAAAGCGTGCAAATCACGTTCTAGTACAGTAATCGGTGCAAATAATTCCATGGTCCGAAGGTCGCGGGTAAAAGTTTGTAGTTAATGGTAAAATATGAATAGGAAACAAATAAATCACAATCTCACAAGAAATAAAAACTTTAATATCGCACGTGTTCCAATTGGCAACATATGGTCAATATTTAATTATAATTTATTTATAACAATAGAGCTATTAATCCGAACCATTCGAGGGCTTAAGAGGAACGGCTGCGCGGCCTGTTTCATACAAAACTTAATTTTGGATTTGAAGCCAAAATACTCACCTAAACCTAACGATGTTTTCTTTTCATTAAAAAGTATAGTAAATATCTAGTACGGATTATAAGTAATTTATATATGTTTGTTTTACATTATGAAATATAGGCCATTGAAAGAATTGATTTTTCGCGATTTTAGAGGCACCTTTTACAATTATTTGGGGGCTAACGGTGATGTAAAAAAAAGTTTTACCACGTCTACTTTGAAAATATAATGAAATATACATTTTTTTTAATAAGCATTATGGTGGACTTTAAATTAAATTAAACACGATCAATTTACGCTGGAACACAAATTTGCCGTATATAATTTTAAATATCGATAAGAAAAAATGTGTTGTTTTTATATTTTTATTTACATAGCAAATATGATATTAAAAAAAATAATAATACAATAAACCCGTAAATAATTTTCTAAGTTGCCTCTAAAATTATATAAAAAAAAAATTTTCATAGTCTTATACCTCATAATTTAAAATAAAAATAAATAAAATACTTCTCTTACGTACTAGATATTTACTAAATCTTTAATTAAAAAAAAATACATCTTTCGGTTTGGATGGGTATTTTGGCCTCAAATCCAAAATACCCACCAAAACGAATGATCTTTTTTTTTCAATTAAAGGTTTAGTAAATATCTAGTACGGATTAGAAGCACTTTATTCATTTTTGTTTTAAATTATGAAATAAAATGAGGCCATTAAAGAAATCAATATTTCATGATTTTAGAGGCAACTTTGAAAATTATTTGCGGGTTTACGGAAAAAAAATTTGTCATATTCGCTATGTAAATATGATTACATAAAATAAAATAAAATAGTTTGAGATCTCTAAGACGAATGTGTGGTAAAACCATGCATGATCGTTCGACAAATGATGAGATTCGTAAAGAATGCAAGGCTGATGTATGCGTAATGAACAAGATTAGGAAAGGTACGCTTAGATGGTTAGCTAAATAATAATAATAATAAGAGTTAATTTCTATAGTGCAGTATTGTGAAGGTTCGCCTCGAGTGCGCTTTACACTAACGAGCCCAACCTAATATAATTGTAAAATAACAGATATTATGTAGTATATCCGTTATTATAATACATATAACTATGACATAAACTATTCATGAGCAGGGATTATAATATAACAATTTAGAAGCTAAGGGTGTAAATAATCAAATATAAAGTAGTACAAATAACAACAGAGCAAGAGAATATTATATGACATTATATGTATAGTTTTTCACTGAATACTAAGGTAATTAAATAACAAGGATAGAAAACCGCAACTAAATAAGCTATGGAGGGTTAAAAGACAAAAATGTCCTGAAATTCTGTTTCTACGTAAATGAATTTATGTTTTATGTCTGATAGGATTTTTTTAATAATTTTGTTTTTAATATCCGTTTGAAATTCTGGAAGTTAGCAATATTTGGGGGAAGCTTATTCCAGATGACCGGGCCGGATATACGAAAAGCGCGATCATAGTACACGGGATTATTTGAGCGAGAGGGTTCAACTAATCGGTTAGCAGCATTAAAATCTGCTGACCTAAAGAACGTAGATAGGAGTGTAAGGAGAACATATGACGCGAATGCGAATGGAATAAGAAGCCGGGGACGCCCGAGGAAGACATGGCACGATCTAGTGAATAAAATACTTGAGTCGGGCCATGTTCATATATTCTCTTCTATTATTCCGACTTCTGACATTACGCAATTCAAATATTTGATTCACTTAATCGTGACATGTCTTCCTCGGGCGTCCCCGACTTCTTCTTCCATTCACATTGGCGTCAAATATTCTTCTTACACTCCTTTCTTCGTTCATTCGCTCTACGTGTCCATGGCCAAAATAATTAGCGGAAGGTGCAATAAAATGGACATTTCAAATATAAAATGCACAATAATTATTCATATCCAAATTTGAAAACTACACAAAGTCTAACTATGGTCGTAGAGCAATGTACGCTACTGCTTGCATGTTATATATTCTTTTGATACTCCTTTCCCGTTCATTCGCTCTACGTGTCCATGGCCAAAATAATTAGCGGAAGGTGCAATAAAATGGACATTTCAAATATAAAATGCACAATAATTATTCATATCCAAATTAGAAAACTACACAAAGTCTAACTATGGTCGTAGAGCAATGTACGCTACTGCTTGCATGTTATATATTCTTTTGATACTCCTTTCCCGTTCATTCGCTCTACGTGTCCATGGCCAAAATAATTAGCGGAAGGTGCAATAAAATGGACATTTCAAATATAAAATGCACAATAATTATTCATATCCAAATTAGAAAACTACACAAAGTCTAACTATGGTCGTAGAGCAATGTACGCTACTGCTTGCATGTTATATATTCTTTTGATACTCCTTTCCCGTTCATTCGCTCTATACGCCCAAACCATCAAAGCCAAATACAATAATAAATCCACATTATTGAATTACAAGAATTTTTATTTTATTCATAATTAACATTTATAAAAGTGCTACTTTTGTAGTTTGTCAACAGGTACATATTGACAACACGTATATAAAATAGAAGGTGCATTTAAAAAAATTACAAACGGTATATATCAGTGGCATGCATCCCATAAAGGATAAAGAGCTGTTTCTAATTAACTTTTTCGTCATATCATAAAAAAAAACAGAAATAAAAAAATATATATATTTCATGATCGTTGTACCGTGAGAAACTGTTTCTACATAGCAAAGATCAAATATTTTGTTATAATTTGCCCAGAGCGGCTTGTCTTTCATACTATACGGTGTGATGAATAATGATAATCAACACCTAAAAAGCTACAGCCGACTCCTGGTTAAGGAGACGAGGGGTAAGGCTCTCAACTACGAATCCAAAGGTCGCGGGTTCAAATCCCGGTGTGCGCAAGTAAATTTTAATTAATTAATTAATTTGTGTTGTTTCACAATTAATTCATTAAAAATAATATATAGTATATTTGCGCACGTTCCAGAATGGAAGATCCTCTCAATATCGCCCTGGTGAAATACCACCATTCAGAATTGAAACGTTGCTTGAAATGGCTTTAGCCGTGTTTGGTGACGAGATCTGAATATCCAGGTATTTCCCCACCTTCCTTTTACCTTCTCCTTCCCCCTCCCCAATACGTTCTGCCTCACAACATTCCCCCATTGGGGATGCCATAGTATCACTGGCTCCAGACGGTTGGGAGCAGTTGGCACGTAAAAAAGGAGCAATGCACGCCACTGGAATACATTTTTTTATTAAAAAGTATACAATATATTATGCATTGTATTCCCAAGAGTTAAGAAACTCATTGTGGGATCACATGCAGAACCGGCAGTACAGTTCTTAGAAACAAACATACTTAATATTTAAGATACACAATTAACATTCACAGTACATTTACAAGACACAATTTTCATTTGTAATAAAGACATATCGCTGGTACATTATAATATAAGTGTACAGAGACACTTATTAAAAAGAAACACATCACTGTTACATTATATACTCGTAGTTATACTCATTACAGAGACACATCACATATAATAAGATGATGGCAAATTAAAAGGTCTAGTAATTAGTCAGTCACATTGGAATCAATCAACTTCTAACACCAGTTAAACAGTAAGTGAGGAAACAAAACATCTCTAAATCCACAAGCCTGCAAGACCTACTCCAGCGATGCAAAACCTTTTTAGTCGGAGGTCCAAATTATCATTTTTAAATATGTTCGCGGGTCGCATGGGGCTGGGTAACTACAGCTTGAGATGGTTAACTTTACGGTCGGTGGCTTCGCTAGTGTACATTAAAAATATATGAATAATAATATTAGACTTGATTTTTAAAAAAATAATTGGAATGAAATAAAAAAAAATTCAAAACCGAAAAAAAAACAAGAAATAAAATAATCGGTTAGATATTATATTCGGAGAGAACTTTGTAATCATCATAAAGACAGCAGCCAATAATATGGGATTTAATGGGGAATAATATTGACAAGTCTTGAAGTTGAGGTATGATATCGATGAAGATGGCGTATAGTGAACTGGTCTCATTAGCTCCGTTGGTAGAGCGGTTGTCCCGGTAAGACAGAGGTCCTGGGTTCGATCCCCAGATGCAACTGATAGCTTTTTTTCTGTGGATTTTTTCGGTTTCGTATTTTCGTGATTGATTAATACTATCTTCTTCAGTGATTAAATATTACAGAGAGGTGTGTAAGCTTCAATGAGTTATTAAAATAAATTTAAAAAGTTAACCATTTGATAAAGCAATCATTGAACGCACCAAATATTTTCTAACTCTAGGGTCAAAACAATAAATGCGATCGATCTTTTCTTTCCGAGGGAAATTATTTTCTTCGGAGCCTGTGTCATCTTTGAGGATGCTGTGTGGAGGTTCTTTTTAAGGAGAGGAACGAGTGAACATGGGTCGTGAAGGGACCAATGTTGTAGGAGGGGGGAAACACCGAGGTCGGAAAGGCGTTCCACAGCCGAGCTGTTGAACTCAAGAACGAATCATAGAAACGACCCGTTCTCATGTGACAAATGTATACCGCGTACAAAAGTTGGGAGCGCGTTTGGCCTGTTTCCCGACTATGCACCGGTGTCGAATGAATCAATGACGCTAGTTCCTCAGAGCATCTTTCATTGAAATGCGGATAGAACAAAGAGAGCATTCCCACCTGACGCCTGTGCTCTAAAGATTGAAATCCGTTTGTTAACCCTTTAGGTGCCCTGCGTATTTAAATGCTGGAGAAGTGTCAATAATCCATGAATATACATATATTTTTTATTTTGATTACTTTTATTTAGACACATGTTTTCAATAATGTGACGTAATTTTAGAACCGTGGGTAACGCGTGACGAATTTTATGGCTCGAGCTATATATCGTTCTGTGGAACTCAAGTAAAATAATGTATGGGAACGATATATCGTTCGGTGGCACCTAAATGGTTAAGATAGGGGAATTTATCAAACAACCGCTCGTTTCTGCACAGAGTCAAGAGTTTTTTTTTCAGATATTTTGAGGCTCCAGAGCAGAGGTGGCTACCAAATTCAACAGTGGGGCCCATTTGTTATTTGTATAGGGTGAGCAGTATCTGCGGACCCTATACAGTACGCCCGGCTTCTCAGAGGCTAACATGACTCTGGCTTCGATGCAGCCCCCATACCCGAGCTGGTCACTTAAAGTTACAACAAGCATTTCAATGGAAGGCATGTTGGGAAGATTACTTCCGTCGAAGTGATTATATATAGTGACTAGATTATCATTTCGATCTCCTTTAAACGGAATCAGACATGTTTGGGACTTTGAAACATTAAATTCGACGAGGTTGTTCTTACCCCAAGAGGATCTTAAATAAAAAAAATTTAAAATTATAATTTTGGGCTGTAGATTCAAAATAATCGTCGTGATATTCTTTCGTATTTTGTAAAACAGAACGAAAACCGTTGATATTTGATCCTAGCACCCGGAAATCCGAACGATTGCTAGCACACAACATAAGAAAAAGGGTCGCAGGCGGCGGGTTGTGCAACACTGGTCTACTCTCTATTGAGTCACCATCCATAAAAGAGATAACTTGACATCGACGATCGCTGTGATAGGATTACGTTATATTACCTGTTGCTTCTTTAGTCAAGGTTCATACTATAATACGCTGGGAGCGCTGGTTCATAATTTTTCGTTATCACAACTTAAATAATTATAATTGAATTGCTCAAATATGCAGGGGTAAAATAGGAAGGGTAAGATGGGATCCAAAGACTTACCCCTGATCCTTATTTCTTCACAAGCCTCTTCTTTGGCTGTCGATGCACTCGAGCACATAAATAATGAATGTACGTTTAACACAAAAAAATCACAGACGATATTCATCTGCGGCGGATCACACAATATAAAATAAAACGGCGGTGGTGAACACAATACAAATTTACAATAAAAAACACATAAATTTGTTGTAGACCACTTTTATTTTATCAAAACTCTACCGGTTTCGGAAGCACCCTTCCTTCATCAGGAGAATATTAAAACTTATTCTCCTGATGAAGGAAGAAATAAAGCCTGATAAAAGTGGTCTACAACAAATTTATGTGTTTTTATTGTAAATTATGGCGAGCCACAAAGTTAATGCTTTTTACAAATATACAATACAAATTAATGAGTTGTGAACGAAATCACAGCGAACGATGGATGATGCGGGTAAAGTCGATGGACTAGGTATGGATTACAAATTGGTTAGGTTTATTAGGATGCATATTATTGTACAAATCAACAATAAGGCAATCCAAGTTGAACCGTAACCGGCGCAACCATACGTATCGTTTGTGTCAAGTATGAAACATATTCTTTAAGTCATTTTAAGTTACAATTAACGAGCAGTTACTACCCGGTTTCGCTCGATTTTCTGTTCCTTTATAATGGAATCGTTGTTCTCATTGAAAAATATGGAGTAAATAATAGCATCCAGCGTTTTTTTGACAGTTCAGTGGCTATTTAAAAACTCCACAGCTCGTGGTATAAATAACATGACTAGCTGAATTTAATTACCTAAAAAGCACGAAAACGGTGAGTTCCAACGTCATGAAATTTGCACAACCAACAATTTTTCTGGATAGTACATTACAAACGTACAGGTCAACGTAAATTATTCGTCGGCTGCCAAGGATCGAAAGCCTATGTCAAAAGACAGATGAAGGCTTATGGAGAAGAATAAAATTGTGGGATCACATTAAAAAACAATAAAAACTATTTTTAGGATGGGTAAATACTTTAAGCATTCAATGAACGTATGATAATAATGTAATAGACCTAACAGCCTACATAGTTTATAGTCGGATGCACTTTTCGATCACGTTTCTCGGCTAATCCTCGTCCCTTCCCTGTTTCATTCTCCTCGCCCTGGCCATCGCTTGTTTGCAATTCTGGGAATACTCTTTAGTCTGTGATTCATTTGGACAGATGCAGCTGTATAATGCATGGTTCACACACGTAATATGTCATTTTATTGTTATATATATACGATTTTCTGCAGTGGCGGTTTTCTCTAAAGAGGGATTGAGCAGTGATAATAATGATAAATACTTCATATAAAAAAAACCAAAACGACACAATCCCATGACGGTGAAATTACATAACCTAGGAAGTGAAGTTTTTGCCCAGCGTGAACGAAGAAATGTTCAAGGACACGTGACCTAGGAAGTTTGACGAGTGTCACCGAGATGGCCCACTATCATTAATTTGCAAGTTGAATGTTTTTATTTTACTTTCTGTATAGTTAGTAGTAAATATTTGAACGTTTTTATTTTTATTTTCTTGTTCCAGCGTTTCTCTAACCGTTTGCTTTTAAAGGTATATTTAAATCTACTAGTAACTAGTAAAGCGAACATATTATAATGCACGCTTTTGTTTTCGTATTCAAAATTTAATCCTTTTTTTAGATAAGACATTACATTCCTAAGTTAAAAAAAGTTTCGACAAACGCCAAAGTTTGTCGGGCACGTCTTGATTCAACCTACATATATATATATATATATATATTTTATTTTGTTAATATGGGAAAGGGGAAAACCAAAAATAAGGAAAAAAATACACTAAGGATCACATAAATAAAATAATCCTTTATTTAATTTTGCGTGTAATGTCAAACCATAAGTGATAGCCTCCTGCAAAGATATCTCGTTTTTCACGTACTTCATTTTAAGGTCACTCGCCCATATACATATTATAATGTGGTTACTTATTTGAAAACCTATTCATGTTTAAAGTATTTCTGTAATTCATAACGTAGAATCGCAACAACCGACGACCTATATACCTGCCCATTCTGCGATTGACTACTAATTCCACGTGCATTATACATTAAATGGCTTCTCATTATAATTAATTAATTGCCTTGAAATGTATTGACCTACCTGTAGCAGATCAGTCATACTAAAGGGCGACACTGAAAAATACACACTTTGCAGTCTGCTGACGCAAGAAATGCTACGAACGATTTATCGGGTAGTTAGGAAAAGGTATAACGTTTCCAATGACATAAATACTTTCGACGGTCTCCGTGGTTGAGTGGTTACGATCCTTGGCTACGAATTCGGGGGTCGCGGGTTCAAATACCGGCGCGCGCAAGCAAATTTGACTAAATTGTGTTATTTCACAATGTATTAATTAAAAATAATATTCAAATTATTTTGAATAAATAGTTTATAAACCTCATTGTAATATTTAATCATGGAAGAAGATAATATTAACCATATCCTAAATGAAACGGAGGATAATATTGACAAGTCTTGAATTTGAGGTATGATATTGATGAAGATGGCGTAAAGTTAACTGGACTCATTAGCTCAGTCGTTAGAGCGGTTGTCCCGGTAAGACAGAGGTATTTTAATTGAGATATGTTAATATTATCTTCTTCAATGATTAAATAAAAATAAAAATAACATATAGCATATTTGCGGCACGCTTCAGAGTGGTAGATACTGTCAGTATCGCCCTGGTGAAATACCATAATTCAGAATCGAAACGTTGCTTGAAATGGCTTTAGCCGTGTTTGGTGACCAGATCTGAATAGCCAGGTACTTCCCCACTTCCCTCTTCCCCATCTCCTTCCCTTCAGCCTAACAACATACCCCAATTGGGGATGCCAGAATTTCACTGGCTCCAGACGATCGGGAGCAGTTGGGAGTCTTGTGTGGTATAACATAATTAACATATAAAGTTCTTGGACTGCAAGCTTTTAAGTTCTATATGAAATACGTACTGGAATTTAGGTAAGACGATTGAAAAAGTCTTCACTGGTTTTCGAACATTGTGGTACCTATGTATTTAATAGAACTTAAAAGATGTTCATCTTCTAAAACCTTATATATTTTACTAATTATTCGTAGAAAATTTATAGATTTATTAGCAAACAGCTTTTAATACAAATCTATATACAAAGGAAGTTTAAAAAAAGGTAAGTCAACAATGTTTCTTGTGCTAACATTGATTAAATACAGACGTTTTATTTATGAAGCTAACAAGATAAAGAACAAACAAAATAAGAAGGGGGAGAGGAAGAGGAAGATTTGATAAAGCTAGCACAGGATTGAAGCTGTGCCGCTAAAGTAAGTACAGATGTTTTATTAGAAAAAAAAATAAGAAGGAAGGGGGGAGAGGAAGAGGAAGATAGGATCGGGACAGGAGATGCTCTCGATACATTTTATACTCGTGCATCAATTTGCGGTCGTACGTATTACTTCGCTTCGATATTTTGAAAGGGTATTATTGTGAAGAATGTCGATATTGTGAAATTGTGCGTTATATTGCGCACAGATACGGGGAATTGGAGAATTTATCCTAAGATTGGTCCAGCATGCGGGCAAATAAATAAAATCGGTTTGCCGGGCTGGTCTTGACGGTATGTGAATTTTTATAAAGCAGATGAATCATTCGTAGTATTACTTGAGTTATCAACCTACGAAGTGATGTTTAGGGCCATTTTTGACAACTGGCCCTTATTTTTTAAATATTTTTTCCATTTCGAATGCTGTAAATATATAAACAGTAAATCATACATACAAAAATAAGTAAACTTACCTTGAATCACCGTCGAAATCCAGCAACAATTCGTATTTCACCTTTTTGCTCATTTTGAACTTATCACTCTTCACTTTATAACAAAACTCTAATTAGTATTATTTAGATAGCGGCACATTATCAATTATTTACACTTTCTTGTTGACTTTATCACTAAACTTTAAATAAATATAGGTACAATCACATTAAACGTCTTACAAATCCTGGTCAAACAAAAACAATATTATTAACTAACTAACCATCACGGCTGTTTCCCAAGGACGGACCGCGAAACAACTCGATCTAGGTATACACTTCTTGCTTCATTCACACTTCCGACTTCTGACATGGCCCGACTCAAGTATTTGATTCACTCGATCGTGCCATGTCTTCCTCGGGCGTCCCCGGCTTCTTCCATTCACATTCGGGTCATATATTTTTCTTACACTCCTTTTTTCGTTCATTCGCTCTATATGCCCAAACCATCTAAGCGATCACGTCAGTGCGAACAAACCCAGTATAAATACAAACGATGTAAAAAAAAAATATATATATCGTAAATAAGATCGAAAAATTCGAAGAAGCTTGGTGAGACGTTCATGCACCCGTGAACAGACAACGACTGATAATGATGTTTTATTGCGACATCGAGCACAAAATTCATACTTGATTCCCCCCCCAATCTTTAATTTGCTTTATCATTATATATTACTGTATTTTAACCGTCCTACCCATACGAACGTACGTGATACGGCCGATATATAATCGCCCGAACGCAACAAGCCGTATCCCGTACGTTCAGGTATAAAAAACGTTACGCGAAACCCACAAAACATTCGTATACGTCAAGTTTGTTCCTGCTTCATCTCGTTTAGTATGTCGAGGTCAGCCGAAGCCAACGGATGTGTTCGGATATTTTCGTCTCTCCCATACGAGTTACGTCACTAGTCACACGTATTGTTATTGCGAAATCAAATGAAAAAAACGATGTTTTTTACGAACTTTTTAATAATAATCCAAGGGAAGGGCGGTTAATTTAGTTTATGAATACGGTCTTGAGGAGGTTTATATCATAGGTTCCCAAACATTTTTTCCCCTTGGACCCTTTGCCGTTCTTTTAATTTTACGATGACCCCCCTCCCCCCTCCCAGCCTGTCTGCCCAAAACTTTGGTAATATTGGTACAAATACCACTTAACATGTGGTATTTATTCACTGTGCGATGCATTGCTGCTGGTATGTAAATTTGTAAAAAATTGCACATAAACGTGCCTACGTGGAGGCGATTCTTATCGAGAAAAACTTACTACAGTGCTTTGCTATGCGTGAGGTCTAAATGAACCCCGATCCGCGGACCCACCTTTTTTCCTCCCTGCCATGAGCTAAATTGGTCGACAAATGTGTAAATTTAAAAAAAATGGTTAAAAACAATATCAAAAAACGTTTTTCATTGAGTATTGAGTACATTATTAAATTTGATATACTTTAAATAAAAATAAATATAAATTCAAAGTCCCATTAGTTTTGGACAGTTGGGACTCTTGTGCGGTGTTCACGGATTATAGTTCGGATGTAACAATTTATAATAAACGTCATGTCATGATCATATAAAAATGATTGAGTAGGTAATACACGAAATCTTGGCATTGTAGAAAGATAGGGGTTATCTTAAAAAATTCCTATTGACGTACGATAAAAGCGAGTAATTCAATTGACACTTATAACTTAACAGTAGTCACTGGTGTTACTGCCCGGTTTAGCTGGAGTTTCAACATCCTGTTCTAGAAACATTTTTTTTTAAATTGTTAATTTTTTTTTATTGATTATACGCCCCTCTGGGCTTTTTAGATGAAACGTGGCTTGAACAATTCAAAAAATGGAATAACTACTAAGTAATATAAATATGGGATCTTGTATTATTTTTTACAGTACAGAGAATACAACAAAGCTCTATAGCTCATAATGGAAATTACGTCGCGATCTGAAAATCAGCATTACAGATAGGTACTGCTACGAATGGAGGTGTCAAATGTTTAATTATTATATTTTTAACTGTTTTATAAAGGACAAGTAACCCGAAAATATTTTAATTCCTCCTACTACCATCATTATAAGCAGAAAATGCTGCTAGTTCAATGGAGGGGGACAATTTGGACTGCTCGACCAACTAACTAAATAAATGAATTCAATAATTTAAACAAATTTAAATAAGGAACACCAATCGATTTAAAAAAAACAATACTGACGTTCAAACTTAATTACCAGTATATTTTGTTTTTTTTTTTTTTTTATTATTTCACAGTTAAAATAATTTTCAAAGACCGCCAACATGTTTCAAATCTATGGCCGGTTGGATTTTAATCAGTGTTGAGGTTAGAATGTCAAATGTCAAAACAAGGATGAGCTTTACCGTCCATAATTTTATATTCTATTCATAGTAAACCATAACTAAACATAGGTAAGAAAATTATGTACCTTTTTAGAAACATTAACTCAAATAATAATAATAGTATTGAGCATTAACATTATCATTATCCTTATTGATAATTGGTTTACTCATGAATACTCTAATTTCTTTCATAAATAATAGTTTTTTTTTCTTTATATTGAACAAAAATTGGAGACTTTAAAGACACCCAAATTAAGTTAAAATATTAATTTAAAATAAATTTAAAAAATACAAGACAAAATCGAAAAATAAAAATTTGCATACTAATCCAAAAACAGAATGCGCACGTGACGTCGGATGTTCCAAACGCAACGGTACCAACATAACAAGCCGTTTCGATGAGATGATTTTTTATGCACTTTCAAATAACGATATAAATTCTACGTATTAATTATATATAATAAAAGTTATATACCCAGAATCGGTGTTTGCTGATCTATATGAATACATATTTTCAAAGCCATTATATTTTTCACTGGAGTTACTTATTGTTCAATTTTTCAACGATTTTTAAAATTAACTAGTCGGGGTGCTATAGAATTTGATTGTGTATATATAATTAGACATAACAAAAGTCTTTACTCACGGTCAACGACGGGTAAGTATAGATAATAATAGATAAAAATAGACACGTGTTGGTTTAAAACCATTGACTAAAGAGATATTACTGATGTTTCAAGGACTCAGCTGTTTATTTGTAATGTAAAAACTCATTACTCGTAGAAGTTATATTTGTATTTACAACCTACACTACTATTATATGTACGTGTCCACCGAAAATGGTCGACCATTTTTATCGCTCTACTTTTCTCATTGAAAATACCGCTAAACATTCCTAACTTGTTGTGTTTGACTTATAAATAATTCATATTTCTACAGAGCGATGACATTTGGAAGTCAGTGTTACAAGTTTAGAAATTAGTCGAACGATCCCGGGCAGGAACTAAGTACATAGTAATGTTTATAGCGATATTATCATATTATTTTTACGCTAAAAGTATTAACAAATAAGTGTGTGATTAATGATAAATTTCTACCTCATCGTCTTGTGAATTTTATAACCACTGTTTGCATTTAATGAATTAAAGCGAATTTTTTAAACGTATTTTTACAACTAGCAATACCATAAAAGTTCTACGATTCGAAAGAAATATACGTTCGAGAGATTTCAATAGAAATATGATTAAAGACTCTTTTTTTCTGGAATAGTTTTTGGGATATAATGCGGTGTTGCGCTTCCTCTTCCTGTAACCACCGTTTCGGACAGCGTTACAGTGTCCATCATCAGGGCAGATGTGCAGATTGTGGTGTAGTGTGTAATTATGTATGCAGAAACGAAACCGTGTTGCGCGAGTTAAACCTCTTAGGGCCGGTATAACAATATAGTAATTATTATTATTTTTATAATTGTTAGTACCCTGAATGTGGTTTTCGGTGTTGGGCTTTTGTGTAGCCGTCAAGTACAAGATACCAAGAACTATTAATTATTATGTTAATATTAATGGTTTTCTGTTCAATTCCTTCCACAATTAGCCGAGCTCGATACGATTTGGATCTTCCCAATACTTCAGGAAGAAATACGAAGTAATGGCCGGTGTCAATTAAGTGCTCGGCAATTGCCGATTTATCTGGATGCCCGAGTTTACACGCACGAGTGTTCTGAGATCCTTTTGGAGATGGTTACTTAGTTTATAAACTGCATCTGTCTCAAGAATAAACTTGGCTTTTGTAGACCTCAGTATTTACTCTCTTTTTCGTTTTCATACGAGAAGTGTGAGAAGCAACATTTTTGTGAAAACATTTTAGGACGACCGCCGATGCCGCACGTACGAGCCCTTATTAGGACCCCTATAATGACGGAGCTCTCAGTGGCAGGTAGTGGCGATTTTCTCTAATGAGTGGTTGTGCCGCAAACTCCCTTATTTTATAATATTACAAAGTCCGAATAGCACGCCGCTATTTCGGCATAGTATTTGCCAGTAAATACCCAAGCAGCGCGCAACGACTCCATAAAAAAAAAATCTACCAATGGGATCATTGCGCGACGTTCCGTGGGTGGAAATTCCGGAACGCACTCAAGGAACTAAAAACACAATGGGATATAATACGAGTATATATATATATATATAAATGAATGTTTGTCTGTGTGTGTACTCGATATTCTCGAAAATTACTCAACCGGTTTCGCTGATAACAGCAGTTTGTTCTTACTAGTTCATATACCTACGAGAGCTACTCGTCCAAAATCCTGTTTAAATATAACAACACCAGGACTGATCATTACAAACAATCAATTGTACCTATATTACATGAAGTTAGTAATAGGTACGCAGATGTTGCGGATTTATTTAACTGCACGGAAGGTAAGTACAAGAAGGCTATACTGGCTTATCAATCAATATTAATATAACTTAAGTTTACTATATATTTTATATGTACGCATATTTTTTACTTTTATATCCTTCATGAACTGTTATTCTTTATAAACTTTCTGATGTCATTTTGTACGACCTAATGCCAAATTTAATAGTTACATTTTTAAATTATTTATGCTATATTATGCTTGTAGTGTAATTATTGTTTATGGTATATTTATACCGTTGGTATTAAAATAAATTATTAATATACATTTTGAAAAAAAAACAAAAGCTTCCAATAAAATAAAATTTTACAATTAATGTGTCTTTGTTTAGAGATAGTAATAGTCGTCACAAGGCATTACTTTCGCTGTCAAATGGATTATGGCACCCAAGCGACAAGCAAGAATTAACAACTTTATTGAACGGTACTGGAATGTACGTCAGAGCCAAAATTCGTTATAAACTAATTATAGGTATCGCAGCGAATGTTGAGTCGAACACAGTACCTACTAATAATAAAAAAAATTCGAATAACTGTAAAAACTTTAGGATATTTAAATTAGACGATCGCACACACCTGTTATCCCTTCCCGTTTGGCTGTTTCTCAGTGTCATGTAGATTGGCAAGGACGTCACCGTCGGAAGTGAAAGCATATACTATGCACCAATCACAATCCTAAGTTTGTGTTGTTGGGATCAATTATAATGAGGAACTCCAGTCAAATTATTCATTTTATTATTAATAATGACGTTCGTACTTAAATACTAGCATATTTAGTTTTTTTCTAAAGTCAGTTTTCATAGTTAAAACAATTTTTAATGTTTCAATTATTCAAAGCCTGCCAAAACGCTGTAAATCTATGGCCGGTCGGTTTTCATCAGTTTTGAGGTTAGAATGTCAAATGTCAAAACAAGGATGAGCTTTACCGCACATAATTTTATGTACTATTCATAGTAAACCATAACTAAACCTAAACATATGTAATAAAATTATGTACCTTTTTAGAAACTTTAACTCAAAGATAATAATAATATTGAGCATGATCATAATATCCGTATTGATAATTGGTTTACTCGTGAATACTCTACATCATTAATAATATATTTTCTTTATATTGAACAACAATTATTGAGATTAAAGTCACCCAAATTAAGCTAAGATTTTGCCAAAATTAAAAAAACTACACATTTAAAATACAAAATCAGATATCATGAATGCTATGAACTTGATAAGTCTTTTTGTCAAAAAGTACGTTAAATTCGGTTAAGATAATATCGAATTACCACAATAATACGATAACGCATATCCGATAAGGCCTGGGACGTTCAATAATGGTGATACTGCAGTATTTTTATTCTGGTCGGTTCTAAGTTCTAATCCAACTTGTGGTAGAGTGGTCTGAAGCGTCGGGTTCCCAATCAAGCGTTGCATAGCACATGCTGAATACTAGCAGCGCCTCTAGCGGTAAACGCATGGGAATATTCTTCGAAAAATTGCATAATATTATAATTGGATACAAATATTACACATACATATTTTTAAGATTAACTTCGCACAGGAGGATGATGTGGAGATAGTCTTTTTGAGGAAAGGAGTGAACATTGGAGGAGAGGCCGGCAAATCGTTCCACAGCCCGGACTGTTGAACTCGAGAACGATGTTCTTATGTGACAATGTTGGGCGCGCGTTTCACGTGTTCCCAGACTGTGCACCGGTGCCGAAGGGATCAAGAACGCCAGTTCCTCAGAGCATCTTCCATTGAAATAGCGGTAGAGCAAAGACAGCATGCCCACCTGACGCCTGTGTTCTAAAGATTGCAATCCGTTTATATAAATAGGGGAATCTATCAAACGAACCCCCCATTTCTACAAAGGGTCAAGGGATTTTTTAGGTATTTTAGGGCTTCAGACCAGAGGTGGCTGTCAGATTTTACAGTGAGACGCACCTGCGATCTGTACAGGGTCAGCAGTTGTGTACTATTAAAGTATCTGCGGGCCCTGTACAGTACGCCCAGCTTTTGAGAGGCTAACGTGACTCTGGCTTGGCTTCGATGGAGCCCCCGTGCCTGAGCTGGTCACTTCAGGTGACATCAAGCACGTCAATGGAAAGCTCTCTGGGAAGATTAAAGGAGACTAGATTGTCATTTCGATCCCTTTTAGAAGTAGTCAGATATGATTGGGTCTTTGAAACATTAAATTCGACGAGGTTATTCTTACCCCAAGAGGAGACCCTCTGGAGGTAACCGTCCATTCTCTGCTTCAAAACCCTCCGAGCCGTTGGAGTTTGTGTGCCCTTTGGGGGATTCCAAGCATTATCCCCCTTTACCGAGTTTTATCTAAAATCTGTTCACATAGAAGAAATCATTTTCAAAAGTAAAATAAAATCAATCCACAGTAGTGGCATGTACCATCGACAATTCCTATGGGTAGACACCTAATGATTCAATATTGCAATTAAAATTAATCAAAATGATGCAATCATGTATTATAATCAGACATATTACAATACATCAAATACGAGTAAGTACAAATACAAATGTTATGATGATTATTGTAGGAACGTGTTGTATAAAACAATCATTACTACCAGGTTTCGCACGAACACCATTTTTTTTTCATCTTACTTTGAAAAATATTGATCTTACGATAAACACTGTGTTTTTGCATTTTTTACGGTAAAAACAAAATTTTCAATAGCTCCATAGCTAGGAAATTATTAGACATCAGATTATATGCATTTTAAAACGGATTGCAATCTTTGGAGCACAGACGTCAGGTGGGAATGCTGTCCTTGTTCTACCGGTATTTCAGTGGAAGACGCTCTAAGGAACTAGGGTAATTGAACCATTCGGCACCGGCGCACAGTCGGGAATTAAGTCAAACGCGTGCCCAACATTTGTCACATGAGAACGGGTTGTTTCTACAACTGGTTCTTGAATTAAATAGCCCGGCTGTGGAACGACTTGCCAGCCTTGTGTTTCCTCCCTCCTGCAACACGGGTCTCTCCAAGACCCATGTTCACTCCTTCCTATCCTCAAAAAGACCATCCACACAGCATCCTCAAATATGACACAGGCCATAGTTAATGTTAAAAAAAATGCATGTCTAAATAAATAAACAAATAAAAACAAAAAGTTTATTTTTAACTCTAACTCGACGCCGTATCTAATCTAATTTCTCGGTCCAATATCTGTAAAAATTGCAGAAGAAATAAAAAAGTAGTTTAAATATAGCTTTATGAACCAAATATAAAAACAAGAATAAAAAACTCAAAAAATAAAAATCTTAAAGTTAATAATAGTGGCATATACGAATCAAAATGTGACCACGCCGAATGCCACGCTACCTATATAGGGCAGACGGGAGGGGCTTTCTCAACTAGATTCAAAGAACATATACGATTTTATAAAAATAAAAGCACTTCTTCAAAATTCGCAGAACATCTCTTAGTAAAAAATCACGTCCCGATTGACAACAACGAGCATAAAACCTTAAATATAGAAAAAAGGGTCTTAGATTAAATTTACTTGAACAATTAGAAATTAATAAACAAACGAATGATCGTAATATAACACTAATTAATAAAGTAAAGAAAATTATATATTCACCGCTTCTCAGTATGTTCACATTATCAAAACAATATAACACATTTAAATAAATCAATTAAGAAACAAAAAGAGTAGAGAATTTGAATTGTTTTCTAACTAAATCGGTTTTACTGATAATAAATCATTATTTTTAAAAACCCGTCCAAATAAGAATGGGGTGAGAGAGAATAAAATCACATAAATAAGTCGTCACAATGTGGATTAACCGCAGTTTGAAAATGGCCTTGAACGCCGAAACAGCTGTCACAATAATAAAAACTAAAAATACTTGCAGAACATAATAATAAAATTATTAAATATGATTGACAATATTTTTTTTTTAAATGACGTATCTAATATCTACTATCATAACCACTGTGCCAAGGAGTGAACACCTGCCCGCACGTCACACACGGTTAATGTTAACACCAGTATGGTTGTTTGTTTTCAAGGTATCAAAGGCATTGTTATAATTATGGGACAACAAAGAAATAACCTTGAATTCCAGTGAAAACTGTACTGCCTTAATTCTTACGTTTTGTAATAAAACTTAACCGGGCAATTCATTCAAATTTGCGTTAATTTATCATAATATAAATTCCATTATCAACATTCTAGATAAAGTGAGGGGAGAGTGGCCCAGATTTGTATCAACATTGATTACTGATAAATAAAATTTAAAAAAAAACACATTATTATATAATGCCAAGTTCATTTAATTATTTTTTCTTTAATATTGGTTACGTCTTTGACATTTTTTGTTTAATTACTTGGGGTATTTATCTAAATCTTCTTACAAAACACTTTGACACACAATATTTTTTTCTGGCAATTTCAAAAACAAATTATCTTCAGATTGGCCGTGTATAAAGCACCCTCATTCCGTGACAAATTTTTAGTCTTAGGTACGCGATGGTCTTGTATTCTCGACGCTAGCGTCCAAATTCACTTAAAAATATTGTGACATTATAATTCAAAATCGAAAATGCATCTCTGCCACCCAAATTTAAATTACATTTATCTATCTATACAGGGTGTAAAGAGACGTACCAGACTTAATACAATAACCAGTGATTCCTGACCTTATTTGCAGTACCATATTTGGTCTATTGAAATTTTGATATCCGGCGACATTTTTATTGACTTTTTTTGTATTTTTTGCTTCACATAAAAACATACAAGTTAAGTAGGTATTTGACAGGTAGGGTCGAGGCGGGGGTTGGGCGGTTACTCGGCAGAGTGATTAGTAATGACATGTGATTTTTTGTTGGTGGTGTATAGTCAACCTCCAAAAATTCCACCAAACCATCTATAACCCTGGGAAACGCAGGGCAGCGTATTTACAAAACCTATACCATTTCAACCCCGGCAAAGGCTGAAAGAGAGTAGCTTTTGTTCGCGCAAAATCGCTTACAAAACCTATACCATTTTTACCCCGGTGGGGACTGAAATATAGTAGCTTTTGTTTGAGTAAAATCATTTACAAGACATGTACCATTTCAAACACGGTCACGAATGTAATACAGTAGGTTTTGTTTGAGCGAAATCAGTTACTAAACCTATAGCATTTCAGACATGGTGACGGACTATAAGAGAATAGCTTTGTTTTGTGAAAAATCATGAAAATATATTTTCTAATAGAGAACAGCTAATTAAAGAAATTAATAATAATAATATTTATTGGAAACACAAATTATTTTACAAAAATATTTATGAAGGCTTTGACTGACCAACTAGGAACAAATCCCGTTTTAGGACAGTCAAATTGATCATTTTAGTTCATATCACTATTCACATACTCGTACATGAAAGAATATAAAAGAATCCATAAAGAAAATTTATAGAAATTTTTTTTTTTTTTAAATTCCGATTTTTTTAAAATTTATTGTATAGTAATAATTAATTACATATGAGATGTAAAAGTTTAAAGTATAAAAGTTTAAAGTATAAAGTATAAAAGTTTAAAGTACGACATGCATTTTTAATCTCGTGTAAAGTATTATATGAGATGTAAAACGATTGAAAGATACATTATAATAGCAAAGTCTAGTTTCATACTCGTACAGTGTAGTAATTAGTGTCCATTACCAACATTCCCTATTCCAACTGACTGACTGGAGAGAGGATGGATCGTCGAACAACTCGGTCTTCGCACAAACTCCTTGCTTCATTCACATTCATACATACAAGTCTAAACTCATTCATTCGGTCGACCCTCCGAGGTAGCCGGGAAATGATCCACGGTAAAAAAAAATAAATAAAAAAAGAACTCAAATGTTCTAAGGTTTTTTAATGAGAATACTGCACAAGTGTCCCAACTGCTCCCAATCGTCTGGAGTCAGTGGGACTATGACATCCCCGATTGGAGTATGTTATAAAACTGAAGGTAGTGGGGAGGGGAAGAAGATAAGATGAAAGTGGATAAGTAGCTGGCTATTCAGATCTTATCACCACACACGGCCAAAGCCATTTCAAGGAACGTTTCAATTTGTCGTTTGTCAAACTTGTCAAAAGGGGAACAAGTCGAACACCATACCCCCAAGTGGCTGTCGGATTATTTGACAGAGAAAGGACGTAAACCTCAATTTATTTTAAGGTACCCCTGTATTAATCTACAAACAGAATGAAACGAAAACATGACAATCAAGATATTATTGGTAATTATTGAAATCTTTAAAATCAGTCATACAATCTATTTAATCAGCACGCATTGCCTGATAAACTTCAACTACCTGTAGATAACAATAAATTAAAATAATATCTCAATCAGTGATTTCTATCATGAGCAATATCGCCGACCAATGGGCGATCAAGAGTTAAAAGCCCTTTTGTGGGCGATAGACAAACTGTGTGCACTAACTTTATTATGAACACTGTAGATAATAAAGAACATAAGTCAATTTAAAAAAATATATATCAATGATGACGTTCAAACATAAATACCAGTATATTTCGATTTTTTTTCTAAAGATAGTTTTCATAGTTAAAATAATTTTCAAAGTTTCAATTTTTCAAAGTTCGTCAAAACGCTCCAAATCTATGGTAGGTCGGTTTTGATCAGTTTCGAGGTTAGAATGTCAGATGTCAAAACAAGGATGAGGACCATAAATAAAAATAAATAATGTTAATATATTAAAAACAGTGGTGTAAAGAAATCAATTCTTATTAATTTATTAATAATGACGCCACAAACTTACTACAAATGTATTGAAAAAAAAAAGAGGTTAAATATTCGTTTTTGCCGTCTCTTGTAAAGTTTTCAATTTGTAGACCCCCTTTAAGTCTGCTATCAAAATAGGATGTAAAGTGAAATCCGCGGTTTTCTCTTTCTATAACACATGTCTGACCTTAAGAGAAAAGGAGATAAAACTGTTATTATTATGACCGTCATTTGGTTCCCAATACGGAACAACTAGACTGGGAAGGTTATAGGGTATTACCTACTTAAAGTCGATATTCAAATAAACAAAAGTTTTTCCGACATGCATAATAATTCAGACAGAAATCAAACGATATAAAAAAATGACCTAGCTACTAAAATAACATCTTATCGTTATCTGGAATCAATTAATTGACCGCAACAACTCACCTCATTACGTGTACCGTTATTTACTTGTTAAATTAGTTACTTATCAACTTCTTACTATTACGTCATCAACAAAGAAAAATCATGGAATGTTTTTTATAGACTTTTATTGTGATTGCTTCACACTAGGAGTAAAAAAAAATCCCGGTGTCTTTTTATAGGCACTGCCAGCATCAGGCCAAAACTCATCGGTAAAAGTAGACATTCCCTGTGTACACCCTCCAACAAACAATTCGTATCAATATTTAAAAGCATTACGTGCTAAAAGTGTTTTGTTTTATTTTTATTTATAAAATAACGACACATAAATATGCTTGTGTAAAAATCACGTAATGTCTGTTGAACAGAAATAAAAAAAAATTATATGATATTCCCAGCAATAGCTCTATTTTGAGTATCACCCTAATTACACACATATATATATTTAAGTAATATATATATTACTTACTTATTGACATTTTTGATTAATTACTGACCTACATCAATTTTTGTTCATGTTTATAATTTGTCTATTCTTACATTATTGTGTTCTATGTTTATCATTTGTCTATACTTGACATTATTACTTTTTTGTATTCTATATATTCACGATGAAGAAAGCATCGCTTTCGAAACACGTAGATGTGTGTATATTAATAAAGTGGTGAGAGAAAGTAATTTTTAATTAATTTAACTAATAAATTGATAATAATTAACTCCACTGAGTTCAGTATTAAATAATGGTTAGAACGAGAAGAAATAATAAAAAATATAGAAAGTCCAGTGAACAGGCTAATGGAGCAAAACGCACCAAGTAAGTTATACAATACCCATTACTTCTGCACAATGCTCCATAGATACGTGAGAATACTGAGAACTGCTGCACGGGAAAGGTAAAATCATTGACAATAGAATCATAGGCAGGTGCATGCCGTCCACACGGACACTTAAGCACTGCCTACCCTACCCCGTTCTCGTTAAAAATGATATTAATTTTATAAAATTATTCTAAGATCAATTAACCTACACTTTATTTACGCGCAAAGTAAGAATCACAACGGGACAACTATAGCGTGTCAAAGGCAGGAACTAAATATGCAAAATGGACGCACACGTCATACTCAAATATTGTCTTCATTCCATGCAAATAATGCACAAATGCGCGCGATGGTCATTCAAGGAACGACTCGTTTATGTTAGTGTCAAAGAAGGCCGTGCCTTTCGGTACAAATCACAACCGTAGCATTCAGCGCCATCTGTTGATATTTCTATTAATTAGTACAACTTTACTAATGAAATAATTATCATATATATGTTGGCGTTATTTCATGCAATTTCGCGGTCAAAAAAATAGAAATTTAATATATTCATTAATTTATTGGCTTGAGATATGCACTAATGAAACGGTATTTGGAAAGGTAATTCTAACCAACCTCAGCTAAAGCAAGCAACTTAGCCGTTCTTATCGAATATTTACCACGTCTATAGTAAGTGGTAAATATCAATAAATTAGCTGTTTTCCTACCGTCTACTCTCATTAAAAACTCTGTGCACACCACTGACCATAGCTTACAGTTATTATGTTCAAAGGCAAAAAATTATCTCGGAAAACACATGACACAAAATGTTTACTTAACCCTTCCTTGCCGGTACCGTCAACTGATTTGAATTGTCTCTAAATAGTTCAATATGTCTGTAAATATACTAAACACACAGTTCATATTTTAGGTACTCCTCAGCAATACGTTAATGTATTGGATAAAATAACTAAAATATGATATATAAGAATAGAATAAAGAAGAACGCAAGAAATGCGATGTGGGCGTGTTTAGTGATCCAAGTCTGTCCATTAGGGCCTTACTCGGGTTACGTTGTGCCATATAGCAAATAACAGTTCTTCTAAAACTCGTTCTAATTCTTTTTCTTATGGTCAGACATGTGTTTTAGAAAGAGAAAACACCAGCTGTTCTGTTTACATAATATTTTTATTGTCTAGGGAATTTCTATTGCAAAAAAATATATCATCATTTCTTTCGATCATATGGAATGGCAATATACAATGTAAGGGAGACAGAGCGCTATATTTTCATTGGCTTTCTCGGGGCTAGACCCCTTTTCCTCGTTTTCAGCACTTATACACAATATTCAACTTATGTATTAAGTATTATTAATAAAAATGATTTACCGAACCCCTCGGGTTTCTGAAATTTGTTCACATGTCAGTTATAATGAATGACCTGTCACATTGATAATTTCATCGCGAAATATGTTCGCGTGTCATTCAACCTCAAATAAATTCGTTGTTTTTAAACGTATCACAAAATGAAATACTGTTTTCGAAAACAGATGAAATACTCTTTTATAAATGAATATTATAATTTGACAAATTCTATTAAAAATCTTTAAATTTTGATTTAAAATATATTTTCATCCCTTTACTTGAAACTAAAAAACACATGTCAACGCATTATAAAGGTAATTGTCACTTCCCTTTTTTTACGTTTCATATAAAAAATAAATCGACAAATTCTACCACACTTTAACAACGCGGGCTTTTCTTCAGGTCGACAGGACCAATTTTTGAAAGCGGTATTACTGGTATTTTTAAACTCAATTAAAGTAGGAACTGGTAAAAAACACGATAATTGTGGCCTTATTTAAATTAAAACACTGCATTTGTGGAACAATTTAAGAAAAAAATGGCGTAATTTTTTTTATTTTTAAAAATAAACCTAACATCTATTGCGTTTGACATTTCCCATACAATTTTCCGCGTTGACAAATGACGTGATATACTTAAACGTTTAAAAATCATTTATTTTATACAGAATCGTTACATGCTTTTACTAAACATTACATGAGAATACGTGCTTTTATAAATTATCACTATAGAACGTTCCAATTACACAAATACATAATTGCAAACGTCATTCGAAATGCACCGTTCCAAAAGCGTAATGATTTTACGAATCATTAAAGTATCAAAATAATAAATTACACAAAAGTAGAAAAAATATTACAAACAAGTATTTAACATACTGTTTTTATTTTTATAATAACATAGTTAACTAGACATTTTGAGTAAATTGAAGCAAACAATTCAATAGCTGTCAGATATTTCGGTGAACCGCTCAGTAAAAACAAGTGATTGCGATCGACCGCTTTTGGGTATTTATACTATTTATTATAATTATTCGGAAGAATTTGTGGTTTATTTTTAAACGCAAAGAAAAAGCATGATTTTCTATCTTTTTAATTCAGCTTAAATCATATATTTAACCGCAATAAAAAAGGAGATAAAAACAACTTTTATAAATCCGTGGTAGTCGGTGGCGTAAACGCCACTATGAGACTCTACTGGTTTCGATGTTTAGTGGCGTTTACGCCACTCAAATACCCAAGGGGTTAAGTACATGTAAACTATTCATTTTCATACAACATCAAAATTGCAAAATTCTAAATGTGTACAGCACGGCAGATCGATGGATTTCTAGCACCGTAAGTGAAGGGTTAATAATGAATAAGCGATAAATTTTATACGATGTTTTAAAATAATTTTAGCAAATCGCAATCATCATCTGTCTGTAGTCACAGATTGAATTTGACCCGGCGAAGAAAACAAACGTTTATTTGAGATTATTTTGCGTTACGTTGTGTTTTACATTAGACTGATTTACAAATGTAAGCCATCTATATAAAATGAAGAATTCCTGCAACTTAGACTGTTCTGTTTTCTACAACGATATACCGTTTGCACGACGTTGAAAATGTTTAAGGGCTAGCACTCAAAAATACACACTTTGCAGACTTCTACTACAAGCCATACAACAAATGCGATTTGTCTGTAAATTCTATGTAGTTAAGAAAATATATGAAGTCTCCAGTGAATAAAATTCATAAACTGTTACCTTTTCAATCTATATATAAAAAAAATGAATATTTGTCTGTCTGTCTGACTGTCTTCGATTTACTCGAAAATAGCACAGTTTGTTCTTATTAGTGACGGGAAGGTTTAGAGAGTAGTTTGAATGAAATCCAGAATGTAAAACTGTTACTTGCTATAACGTTTTAAAATTAGTATGAAAAACATTGAACCCCCATGTTGTATTGTGGTTAGCCCATAGATATACCACTCCGGTTAGCCACAGATTACATATTCAAAAGAAGATTTGTTTGGGTAGAATATTTTCAAAATTAAAAAAAAACACAAGTAGGTACCTGCCTACGGTAAATATTATTTATATATGTTTTGAAAAAATAAATTTTTGGAATGAAACAAAATTTTCAAATGAATGTTTCTTTGTTAATTTATTTTTATTTTATATTATTTTATTTGGAAAATCAACAGTTTACAATAATTATTATGTATGGTTAATATATTTTTTAAATTAACTAATAATAGGTTTTCACTTAAGTATTTAAATTATTCAATTAAAAAGAAAAGTAACAAGGTTAGCCTATGGGGTTAGGATGATGGGGGGGAGGGGAGGGGTAAGGATCTAGCTGCGTAGAGTAATATTTATTGTGTGAATATTATTTATTAATTTTAGGTTTAAAATTATGTTTAGAGAAAGCAATAGTTGTCAAAGGGCATTACTTTCGCTGTCAAATTAATTGTGGCACCAAAACGACAAGTAAGAATTCACAACTTCATAACTTTATTAAAAAAAAATCCCGAGCAAGGCCGGGTACACATCAGCTAGTTCTATTTGTAATACACGTCATTAATAGTCAACTATCTCAGTTTGGCATATTTTGACATATTTATGGTATTTTTCGATCTGATAAATCACTCTAGGTGTATTTTACATTGTGAACAGATTATATAAATTTTCCAAGGGACTGATTCCGGTTCTATTTAAGGATAAGGCATTATTCTCATCCTTGGGCTTAAAGACGTTTTTACTTAACTGCGGTTCCGGTTCTCTCGGATGACAGCTGTCATTCTGCGAATGACATTCTTTAAAATATCGATATTCGCTTAGTTTCACCAAAATAAAAACTCAATATTATCGTAAGTATTGACTTTAAACATTATTAATGTGTGATTTGTCGCATACTAGTGGTATTAAATTAACCAAATTAACGAAATTGCGATGTTTTTAAAGTTCCTATGCCAAAAGCCCGAAATGTCAGATAAAAGGGATTTAAATTATAAAAAATATATTAAACTACATGTGTTAAGTACGAGTGATGCACCTATAATATTTAATAACACTGTGATAATCAAACCACAAACTCCTTTAAACACGTATTGTCATTAATGTGGAATCTGAATTGCACTTAAGCAAAATGTCTTAATAAGGATAAGGACAACGCCTCATCCTTATAAAAGAACCGGAATTAGGCCCCAGGAGAGTAAAAAAACAACTGTTTTTTGGCCGGATTCTTAGTCATTTTATTACATGTTTCGCTAATGGGCTAAACAAAGGCATTATTAAAACATCGTTATTGAAACGTGTAATAAAATGTATATGAATCTGGTAAAAAAATCAGTTTTTTGGTTCTCCTGGAAAGTTGTTAAATATGAGATACGCCCATCGATGTACAACTTGGATGGATACGCGGGATACGCCCGTTTGTGTTGTCGGCGAAGAGATAATACGTTTAATTTGTAGATTTCCGCAAAACCTTTTAATGTTTTTTAAATTAAGCAAAATATTAAAAAGTAGCACGCTCATATGATATCGAATACCTCTTTACAAACCATTCAAAACTTCAAAAACAATTAACCTGCAGTTATAACTAACAAATTGCCATCAAGTAATAATAATCTATCAATCTCCTTATATGTGTATTTGTTTTGTATACAAATCTACAATTTTATTCCTAGCTTGATGAAATTTTGCACACTTGACCTGCAAAACAGGAAGGTCACTATTCATCCCTATCTCCCTTTTACTGGGTAGGGAGTAGGAGTATGGGCAGGGTTAGTCTATTATATATAGAAGAATGTCCCGGGCGGGCGGTATGTATTTGTTGTGTATAAAAATCTACAGTTTTATTCCTAGCTTTATGAAATATTGCACAATTGACCTTTAAAACAAGAGGAACGTCACCATCTCTCTTTCCCACCCTTAATGCTAAATTGTGGTACGTCTTGATAAAATTTTGCACACTTGACGTTCAAAATAAGAGGAAAATGATTGGGTAGGGAGTAGGAGTAGGGGTAGGGTTAGGGATTATAAAACTTTACTCCAAACCATTAATAATCCCAGGCAACGCCGGGTACTTCAGCTAGTTAATCGATAATAGAAAAATGGCTATAAAAATAAACCGAAAGGTTTTTATAGAACAAAGCATAACGAGAAAGCATCTGGGAAAATATCTCTTGTAGCAAATGAGTCATATTAAACAAGTTGTATTTTGTAATACAAAGTAGCAAAGCAACAAGATATACACTTTAGTAATGTCAGGCTTGTTGCTTTTACAGTTTTACACTCGCGCTTGCTCTAAAAGTGACTTTAACGATTCTGGGAACCAAATCATCTCGAAAACATTAATAATATAGACAAGTGGTCAAACTTGTTTTGCTAGCATTATCAAACACTATACGCTCTGCAAGAGTCAGAACAAGAGTTTGTAGAGCGGTTTGTGCACGGGTTAAGAAAACGTGAAAAGGCTAATTGTGCGGTGAGGAATAATTTTTAAAAAAAAAACTTCGCAATAGAGGAACGATGTCCTTAACTCAAAATTACAACTGATTACGCTGTCTGACAGGAGAATTATGCCAAACCTAGTTGTATTTAGTATATAATAATTAACAACCTAATTGAGAGCCCTGCCATCCTCGCCACTATTAAATTAAATGTACGGACGAGGAATACAAGACAAACTGTAACATTTTTCTGCAACACTTATACAAACAACTATCAGTCTCGTTCATTAACCAATAGGATGCATGATCTGGGCAACAGGTTTGGAGGTATTGTTGATGTATTTGCTGACTCCATTTATACAGTAAAGCGTCATACAGTCTGATAGTCTGGATGTTATGTACCTACATCTATACGCTGGGAGCTGGGAGCCGTATGAGCTGGGAGTCGTGGGAGCCACGAGCCAGATCTTAGTATGACGGACTCCGTGGTTGAGTGGATACGATCCTTGATTACAAATCAAGAGGTTGCGGGTTCAAATCCCGGCGTGCGCAAGTAAATTTTATTTAATGGAACTATGTTATATCACAATGTATTATTTAAAAATAATATGTAATATATTTGCGGCACATTCCAGAGTGGTAGATGCTTTCAGTATCGCCCTGGTGAAAGACCACCATTCACAATCGAAACGTTGTTTCAAATGGCTTTAGACGTATTTGGTGACCAGATCTGAATAGCCAGGTTCAAAATACGAGGAAAATGATTGGGAACGTTCCCCACCTCCCTCTCCCCCATCTCCTTCCCCTCATCAAAACAATCAGCCTCACAACACACCCCAATTGGGGGGTGCCATAATCTCACTGGCTCCAGACGGTTGGGAGCACCTGGGACTCTTGTGTGGTATCACATAAATAAACAAAAAAATTGAAAAAATGTGCCGGCTCTTAAATGAGCCGTCGTTCAATTGAGTACTTTTGAGTCGCACGAAAATATTGAACTGGTACCGTGACTTCCGCTCTTAAATGAGTATCGCTATTACCATCGCTATTCTAGTGGAATAAATACTCGTATACTCGTACATGCTATAAAATGTCATTAGACAGATTAATGGAAATAACAATTAGCACTTGTAATATAATGATTTTATGATATTTATAGTTTCAGAGAGAAAGGCTATTATATAGGTAGCTATATCAGAGAGAATGCAATCGAGACGGAACGATCAATAAATCTTATAATGGAAAAATTAAATTAATTTTTCTGCACTTGTGAAGTGCAGATTCGCTCAATAACATTTTTAAGCGTTTCTGAAGCAACTAAGATAAATTAAATTGTAGAAATTTTACACCTTGAATTTACAACTCGGTTGTGCTGTTGGACACTGTTTTTTAGAATTTCTATTTATTTATTAAAAAAACTGAAAAATATGGCGTATTATCTCATTTTTTTACAAATAAATTTTAAAATTATTATTACAAATTATTTTTAAGATTTCATCATAGAAATGACGTTTCGATTTGAAAGTAGTCGTTTTGGCATAGAAATTTCAGAAAAAAATAGACAGGCAAAAAGGATTTCGTGGACCTGATTCCGGTTCTTTTTAAGGATAAAGCATTGTCCATATCCATAGGGTTAGAAACATTTCGCTTAACTACGATTCCGATCACATGTCAATGACAATACATTTTAAAAGGAATTTGTGGTTTAATTATCACAGTATTATTAAAAATTATAGCTGCATCACACCAGTGGTGTACAGTTCATAAAAGCTGAAAAGCTGTGCCTACCCATAGAAAAACGAACCATTAAAACTAATTAAAATATAATTGACCGGTCAGTTGATGAGCTCACATCGCATCTGGGTCCCACCCAGGCGTCCTAACATCAATTCCTTGGCTGGCTACATCCCCCATCACGACACAAGCAACATCTTCCGCTTAGTGTAATGGTAGTAGGAGACTTTCAAATATTGTCAGGTTACTCGTAATCAGGGAATGATTCTTTAAAAAATATTACAATAATTTTTTTTTATAGACAAAAACACGACACACATACTTATAAAAATTCAATTTTTATAAACTTTTTTTATGTCACCTATCTACGTCAATAAATTGTTTCTCTTTGGTGATAATATACTTTTCGGTTGCAACGTACCTTTGGCCACACATTTGACTTCCTTAATTTAATTTTTTTTGCGGGATACATAACGCAAGGCCATACATCCGCATACTGCTTGCATTAAAGCTGTGAAACATACCGCTTCCATTCCCAATCATTTTCGTACCCGCTAGTACTCGAAATTGAAAAACTACACACAGCCTACCTTTGGACATAGAGCAATGCACGCCACACATACTTAACACGTGTAGTTAATTATTGTTTACTTTAAACTAGTTTATAAGAAGTATAATGACATTTATCTAAATTTCAGCTTTTTGGCATCGTTACTTTAGAAACTTCGCAACTTCGTTATTCGGTTCATTAATAGCATTATTATGCGACAAATGAATCACTAATAATATTTAAATACAATACTAACGATAATATTGAGTTTTTATTCGGGTAAAACGCCGTAAATATCTATACTTTTAAAGAATGTCGCTCGCTGAATGACAGCTGTCATCCGAGAGAACCGGAAGTTAAGCAAAAAGTCTTTATGCCTAAGAGAAATAACCGGAATCAGGTCCCAGGGCCCAACATTCAAGAGTTTTTCTGAGACAGACAAACAGATTTTATGCTTTATATATTACGACGGCCTCCATGGTCGAGGGGTAAGGGTCTCGACTACGAATCCGAAGGTCGCGGGTTAAAATCCCGGCGTGCGCAAATAAATTTTATTTAATTAATTTGTGGTGTTCCACAATTAATTAATTTAAAAATAATATCTAGTATATTTGGGCACGTTTCAGAGTTGAAGATACTCTCATTATCGCCCTGGTGAAAGACCACCATTCAGAATTGAAACGTTGCTTGAAATGGCTTTTAGCCGTGTTTGGTGACCAGATCTGAATATCCAGGTATTTCCCCACCTTCCTCTTCCCTTCTCCTTCCCCGACTCTTGTGGGGTATTCATATATTTAAAAAAATGTTGTTGAATACGAGTTTAGGTTTCATGTTTAGGGCATCTTACTTGAGGAAAATGTAATTTAGACATCCTGTCCGCAAATTTAATTATACAGTTCTTCACCTGAATTTAATGTTCTAAATATTAGCTCGAAACATAATTAAAAAATAACTACATCTGGAAAACCGGGTATTCCCCAAGCTTGACCTTCACTCATCAGTCTCACTAATTCTTCTAACTCTATATCGTAAGTTTCATATTATTATGTGTTTTTATAGTTCTTTTGTGTACATAATTTAACCCTTCAGGTGCCACATGTATTTTTTAAAAAAGCTGGAGAAGTGTCGATAATCCATGAATACATTTTTTTATTTATTATTTTTATTTTTAGACACGTGTTTTCAATAATGTGACGTAATTTTAGAACCGTGGGTGACGCGTGACGAATTTTATGGCTCGAGCTATATATCGTTCTGTGGCACTCAAGTACAATAATGTATCGGAACGATATATCGTTCGGTGGCACCTAAAGGGTTAATAGGCTAGCCCAGTGGCGGCTCGTGACTTTTGAGTGAGTTAGAGTGTCAAGATTGAAAAACAGCACGTTATTGATGTTGTTGAAGCCGAAAATGATATTTTTTTTCAAAATTTATTTTTTTTGTATGGAGATCTCCATTCTCCAAAAGTCACGAGCAGCCACTGGGCTAGCCGTACGTAATCAGAAATTAATTATCGTAGTAAGTTATCTACAATAATTTATTGAGGGTTTAAAAAAAATGATTGAAAGACCCTGACTTTACCAGTGGAAATCTTGCGTCGCATAACATAAAATTAGCAATCAATGTCATAATTCGCAACATAACATAACAAATCACGACATCATAACAACCTTATTCACAAAATAATTTTTTTTTAAACTTCTATTCACAATAACAACATTAACAAAAACAAACAACACTTTATTTTAATTATTCAATCACTTTTTTAACACAAAAAAACATTTATTAGCCACCTCTTTTGACGATATTGCGGCACTCACTCCGGATGGCAAAGGAAAGTTTTCGAAATCGAAAGTATTTTAGCGCTTATACTAGTCGAAATAATCTGCGGCGAAGAACCGGCCGACCGCGCGGTCTCTAATCGACTGAATCACTGAATTGAATACTGGATCAGAAATCAACAAGTGCCGGGCCGTTATGATTATACGAAAAAACGTCAACAACGTTATCGTTGATGGTGCGTAAAACTGTGGAAAAATAGCTCCATTCCCATATTTGTATAATATACCGCCTGATATTATTTAGTATTGCGCAATATATGACTCAATTAAATATTTAAATATTAATTGGAATTGTTAGTGTTCAATTCAGCAGTAAACAAGTTAATTAATTGTAAAAAAATCTTAACTACAGTTATGATATACTATCATATACATTTCTCTATTGATTTCTATGTTTGAACAAAAAAAAATTATTGAAATACTTTATAATGAACATCTTATTATTTGGATACGTTTTCAGGTTTTCACGGCCAAAAGAATTTTCTTGAATAGTTTTTGGGATATTTGAATAGTTTTCGAGCGTGCAAACTCGGCCATCCAGACAAATCGGCAATTTCCGAGTACTTAATATTGAATCCTGGTACTGAAGTACTGGTAAGACCTAAATTGCATCGAGCGCGTCTAATTACGGAAGCAATTGAAATCCACAAAAAAAAACATTAATAGAGACGACGGAGCTAGGCTTAATAGTTCTTGGTATCCGGTATTTGACGACTACACCAAAAATCAACGCCGAAAACCGTATTAATTATTATTATATATAATTTGTGTTATACTGAAATACCGGCCCTAAGAGGATTAATGCGCGTAACACGGTATCACTTCTACACACATAAATACAAACTTCACCACAATCCACACACCTGCCCTAATAATGGACACTGTAACGCTGTCCGAAACTTCGGCTAAAGTAGGAGGAAACGCAACATGGCATTATATACCAAAAAATACTTTTTATTTACCTCAATCACTCGGCTAAGATGTCCGGTATAAATAATAAGGAAATTAGCAAATGTTAAAGAAAACAATTCAAGCTGAAAAAATTTAAGAAATTTTTAAGAAAAAACTTAGGCAGGTACTAATCAAAAAAAGAAAAAAAGAAACGTCTGTCTCCACACAGGAACTTTTCCCAGAGAGACAGATATCGAACTTGCATTTGTAATTATGTTTTATCAAGATTAATAAACAAATAAAAAAAACCTAACATGGTTAAGGTAGAAGAGCTGTAATTTCGATTTTTTAAGGATTTATAGCTTAAATCATCGATTATCTTAGATTACGCAACACTTTTAATAGAGTTTGGTTAGTGGTACGACTCCACACTACGCAAATGTTAAAATAATAAATAAACTTGCAAATTCGAAGATATTAGGGTCAACTAAAAATATTAGGCTGTTGACGTCAACATTCGTCAACTGCGTTGACTTCATATTTAACGGTTATTTTCAACGGCAAGTTATTTCTCGATACAGTACTACTCAAGGATAAGTCATAAGTGTGAAGATAGTCACTGGAGCGCTGAACATTGGCGTGAACTGGCGGAGATACAGGGCCGGAATAGTGGCGTTATCAAATTTTAGGCCCACCCGAAAAAAAAAACAGGGTGGTATTAGGTATTAACACGGATGAGTTTATTTGAGTAAAAATGAACATGTTATTTTGCCTGTGCCTTGTCCACAACGCCCACTTGTACACGTGATATGCACGGTCTGGCACAGCCCCAGAGCAGATAATACATAGAGATGCTCTGCACGCAAGGGAAGAAACCAAAATAAGAAAGGCGGGGGACAGGCTAGGCGTGCTGCCAATTTAAGGCTGCTCTCTGACGGTCCGGTGAGGAACGAACTTTTCACTCGTTACTGCAGACACTGCACAGAAAAGTCAAGTTTGCTAAAGTAAGGTAACGGTTTACAACGCAGTCCATTGTGGGACTTTTCAGCGCAGTGTCTCCAGTAGTGAGTGAAATGTTCGTTCCTCACCGGACCGTCAGAGAGCAGCCTAAGTAAAACGGCAAATAAGTAAAAAGGTTCGACTTATTTGCAAAATGTTCATAAATGTTTTGTAATTTGTTTACCGCAGTCAAAATCACACTAAACAAAAGTGGACGGCAGTGAACTAAGCTGATGCCAAAATGGATGTCACGTGACCTTTGTCTCCAGTCGTTGAAATCGTACTTAGGGCAAGTCTATTAATTCTGACGTCAGTGGCCACAGCACTGGACGGTAAGGGCGGGGGGTGGGCGTTTACTCGACTAGGTGAATATTCTGAGCCAGTGGCGACACGTGACAGGAATAAGAACTTTAGAAATGAAAACGTCACCGGAGACAAAAATGCATACACATTTTTCTACTTCAATGAGTTTAGCAATCGTCTGAAGAAGTTTTGCAGTACCACCCCGAAACACGGTAAGTATAAAATATGATAGGATTGGATACCAGTTAGATTCTATTTACATTCATATACATACAGGTGTAACGCGACGTACCCGACAAACTTTAACCAGTGATTCGTGGGCATATTAATTCATTTAAAAATAACATATAGAATATTTGCACACGTTCCAGAGTGGAAGATACTCTTAGTATCGCCCTGGTGAAAGACCACCATTCAGAATTGAAACGTTGCTTGAAATGACTTTTAGTTGTGTTTGGTGACCAGATCTGAATAGCCAGGTATATCCCCACCTTCCTCTTCCCCTCCCCAATACCTTCAGCCTCACAACATTCCCCAATTGGGGATGCCATAGTCTCACTGGCTCCAGACAGTTGGGACTCTTGTGAGGTATTCATATAAAAAAATATATATATACATATTTTTGGAGTAAAAAATGTAGATTGCATTTTCTTTGGTGACATTTTATTTATTTTTTTAAATTATAATTTTCCTTGAGCGTCTTATCCTTCATACTATGGCGTGATAAATGACGATAATCTACTCGTAAAAAGCTACAGCCTTCCTTTGGTCAAGGAGCAATGCGTGCCACCGGATTCTAGATATACAGATTCTTTGGACATGTCGATTGCCAAACCGAGAACTCCAACCTGGAGAAGCTCATGGTCACTGGCAAAGTGGAAGGAGGGAGAAGTAGAGGAAGGTCACCGATGCATTGGAGTGTAATAATAAATATCTGAAAAAACCCTCGACTCTGTACAGAAACGGGGGGTCCGTTTGATAGATTCGCATATCTTAACAAACGGACTGCAATCTTTGGAGCACAGATGTCAGGTGGGAATGCTGTCCTTGTTCTACCGGTATTTTAATGGAAGATGCTTTGAGGAACTTGCGTCATTGATCCCTTCGGCACCGGTGCAAAGTCGGGAAATACGTCAAACGCACGCCTAACATTTGCACACGGTTGACATTTGTCACATAAGAATGGGTCGCTTCTACGACTCGTTCTTCTGCTCAACAGCCCAGCTGTGGAATGATCTGCCGGCCTTTGTGTTTCCTCCATCCTACAACGTGGGTGTCTTCAAGATCCAAGTTCACTCCTTCCCATCCTCTAAAAGACCCTCCACACAGCATCCCCAAAGATGATATAGGCCTTGAGGGAGATTATTTCCCCGAGGGCCTCCTGTGCGGAGTTACAAAAAAAAAAAAATTTTAATCTCACAGGTGTCCGGTGTCCGCAGCTCTCCATGCAGCGAAAGATCGTGAGGAATGGAGGAGGCTTGTACACGAGGGAGTTTGGAGTGGGGGTCACGATCCTCAGCAATGAGGAAGCGACTAAAGAAGTATGTACTTATAATTTTTGATAGCTTATTATATTCTGTTCTAAAAATCCATGTACAGGCGAGCAAATAATCAAATAAAATAAACACGGCTAAATTCATTTCAAGCAATGATTCGGTGTGGAATTGTGGTATTGCATCAGGGCCGGGATACTGAGAGTATAATATTTACTTATTTTTATTCATATATTATTATTTACTTATTACTATTTACTGAGTTTTATTACTAAATTTATTTTGTTATTATTCTTTTTATAACATTTTTTGTAAAGCCACTCATCTCAACAGTAGTGAGATGAGTGGTTAATTTTTTTTTTAAATTTAAGAATAAATAAATAAAATGATATATGTATATAAAATACAACACGATTAAATGGTTTATCAACTACCCGCCTAAAATCGCCATCAAGTCTTAAAAATCAATCGAGTCAATAAGAAATGTCAGACTTTGGAATCCCTCGAGGTACAGTGTTGGGACCAACCCTATTTACCTATATTCCCTTCAACCATTACATGGCCAAATTACTTCATATACCGAAGATAGTCTTAATAATAAGCGAAAAGACTTGAGAAAACGTTAAATTAAAGGCCACCGAAGACATGAACACTTTTATGATTTTTTTTTTAAATTAATTCATCACTAAATAGTTAAAAAACATTTATATTACCATTTGCGATATATACAAATGATACCCTAAAAATTAAATCATCATACATAACCATCCAAAAAAATTATTGAATTTCAAACTGAACAAAACTAAAAACAACAAATAAATTCAAATACCTATCTCAAGTTGTTAAAAAATGAATCCATATATACATATATATATATATACATGTATATTTTTAAGAATCAGAATTTTTTTTTCGTTAAAAACCAATATTATTTAATATACTATGCCTTAGATCAATCCACTCTACAGTACGCTATCATTAGTTAGAAATCGACATATAAATCTAGCCTTCCATCAATAGGAATTCTATAACCTAAGAAACCTTCGGACTGCCCAATGGATCGCCTATTCGAAGAATTAAGTACATACCTACATTTAAAGATTTATTCACATAAAAAATTCAGTAATTCAAATCATAAAAGAAAAAGACAAACACCAATTTTTAACTGAAAGTCATGCTCGACTTCAATCTACTTTTCTATGCCCAAAACTAAATACATCATACTTCATTTGCACAACACCATTATATTTATTAATTTTGATATTTTTTATGACATTGACATTTTTATAATATTATTTAAATCGGTGTTATAAAATTGGACAACTTTTTTTTCAACTTATGTACATTGATCACAACATGCATGCGCCTATATATAATAATTTTGCCCTACATTTGTATGATGATTGTTATTTATTGTTGTATTATATTATATTGTTGAAATAAACTCCTGCTGACAAGCTACTTGCAGTGGCTTAGCGGGTATAAGTTCCCGCTGTATATAATTAATATTATACAATAAAAAATAAAATAAAGGAAGATCTTTCTTCAATAGATTACCGGAAGAAATTTCAAGCACTATTGATAAAAAATAATTCAAATATTATTGAACTTTGAAGAAATATTTGAAAGGCATTCTAGACAATTTTTTTTTTTATATATTTCAGGTTAATTTACTAATTCATATAAATCCTTTGCTATATGTTCATAATAACTTCATATACATGGTTGTATACAAATGAATGTTTGTCTGTCTGTCTGTCTGTCCTCGATCTTCTTGAAAATTACTAGACCGATTTCACTGAAAATAGCACAGTTTGTTCTTATTAGTGCCGGGAAGGTTTAGAGAGTAGTTTGAATGAGTTCCTCTTAATTAACCTACTTAAGAGGAATGACTACGCTGCCTGTTTCATACATAATTTAATTTTGGATTTGAGGTCAAAATACCCATCCAAACTGGATGATACATTTTTTTAAATTAAATGTTTAGTAAATATGTAGTACGGATGAGAAATATTTTAATTATTTTTGTTTTAAATTATGAAAAAAAAAAAAATTTCATAATTTTAGAGGGTTTATTGTATTTTTTTTTAATTATCATTTTTGTTACTTAAATATGATTACGTAAATAAAAATATAAAAACAAAACTTAAGAAAAACCTTTTTACGGGTCGATATTTAAAATTATGTATGGCAAATTTGTGTTCCAATGTAAATTGGTTATTTTTAATTTAATTTAAAGTCCACCATAATGCTTATTTTAATATATTATTTCAATTTTTTTTTTTATTTCATTATATTTTCAAAGTCGATGGGGTAAAACTTTTTTTTAGATCACCGTTAGCCCTCAAATAATTGTTAAAAGTGCCTCTAAAATAGTGAAAAATCAATTCCTTTAATGGCATATATTTCATAATGTAAAACAAAAATAAATAAATTACTTCTAATCTGTACTAGATATTGACTATACCCTTTGATGAAAAAAAAAGTTCATTAGGTTTAGGTGAGTATTTTGGCCTCAAATCCAAAAATAAGTATTGTATGAAACAGGCCGCACAGCCGTTCCTCTTAAGAACTTTATTATTTAGATATATTATGAAAAAATATATTTTTGGAATGAAATAAAATTTTCAAATGAATGTTTCTTTGTTTAGAGAAAATTAATGAATAAAATTCACCCAAGCGACAAGCAAGAATTCACAACTTCATAACTTTATTTAAAAAAAAAATAATAATCCCGAGCAAGGCCGGGTACATATCAGCTAGTTAAGTATAAATAATTCATTTGCATTTATGACTCTTTTATAATATTTTTATTATTCTTAAACATAATTGAATAACCATTTCACAATAATACTATATCATAAATACGTAAACACCTCAGTACAGGTTCTCCTAGTGAGGCGTTCACGATACATTATTATATATTAATATTTTAGACGGCCTCCATGGTCGAGGGGTAAGGCTCTCGAGGCGTGCGAAAGTAAAGTTTATTTAATTAATTTGTCACAATTAATTCATTTAAAAATAATATATAGTATATTTGAACACGTTCCACAGTGGAAGATACTCTCAGTATCGCCCTGGTGAAAGACCACCGTTCAGAATTGAAACGTTGCTTGAAATGGCTTTTAGCCGTGTTTGGTGACCAGATCTGAATAGCCAGGTATTTCCCACCTTCATCTTCCCCTTCTCCTTCCCCTACCTTCAGCCTCACAACATTCCCCAATAGGGATGCCATAGTCTCACTGGCTCCACACGGTTGGGAGCAATTGGGACTCTTGTGCGGTATTCATATTAAAAAAAAAAATTACAGTACACTACACACACATCATTCTATATAAGAATTGCTTATATTATAAAAATTGTCAGTAAATAAATAGAAATGAATAAATCCAATTGAAGTTTATAAACCTCATTGTAATATTCAATCATTGAAAAAGATAATATTAGCCAATCCTAAATGAAAAAAGAAACAAAAACAAAAAAATCAGTCGCATATGGGAATCGAACCCACGACCAGGACAACTGCTCAACCAACGGAGCCAATGAGACCGGTTCACTTTACGACATCTTCATCGATATCATACCTCAACTTCAAGACTTGTCAATATTATCCTCCATTAAATCCCATATTATTGGCCGCTATATTTTTGATGATTACAAAGTTCTAGCCGAATAAATATTTGTTTTAAATATGATCTGCATTACTTGCTTCAAAAACGATGTTTCTATAATAATTACCTATTTACTCTACTGAAACATTATTTTTTATGCAAAGTATACATATATATATTTTTTTAACTATTGATAAATTCTCCTCGTCCTCTTCTGTACACCAGCAAATGCTTCAAAGAGAAGAGTATGTAGTATCTAAATGTATTAAAATTTTATTCAATTTAATATGTGTATGTATGTATATATATTTTTTAATTACCACTCTGGAACAAGGTGCAAAAATGGAACATATAGTAGGAATTGGAGAGTTGAGATCTACGGATAATCGGCTGAGGATATGTGAAAGAATTTTATGTTTGAATTAGATAGAATTTTTTCATTTTTTACTTCAAATAATCTCAGGAATCACTGGTTAAAGTATGTCGCGTACGTGCTGATACACACTGTGTATATTATGGTTGCACGGTTACGGTTTAACTTATATTGTTGATTTGCACAATAATATGCATCCTAATAAAACCTACCCAATTTGTAATCCATACCTAGTCCATCGACTTTACCCGCATCATTGTCCGCTGTGATTTCATTCAATATGCATTAATTCACATCCACAACCTGTTGCAATATTCGTATTGCGTTCACCACTGCTGTGGTATTTGTATTGTGTGATCCGCCGCAGATGAATATCGTCTGTGTTTTTTTTATGTTGAACTATTATTCATTATTTATGTGCTCAAGTGCATCGACAGTCAAAGAGGCTTGTGGGGAAATAAGCATCGGGGGTAAGTCTTTGGATCCCATCTTAACCCTCCTATTTTACCCCTGTATATTTGAGAAAGTCAATTATAATTATTTGAGTGGTGAGAATGATAATTTATGAACCAGCGCACCCAAATTATTTTATTAAAATTCAATGTGAAATTATCCATACAAATTGAAAAAAATATATATTTGCTCATACCGGGTTTCCAATGCACAATCTCTGGGTCAAAAGTCAGATACCTTACTGCTCTGCGAGGGAGGCCATTGGTGTCGCACACTGAACAGATAATTCCAAGAGTGTGATCAATAGTGATCTGAAAGAAAACTAATGTCGCCAATTTACATAAGACCTTTCGATTCCTAGGTCCCAGAAAGGTCAATGAAATCGGTCACCTGTTCAAATTTAATATTAGAAAATGGCTGATCAATTTCAGCACAATTAAGGAAAAATTGAGCTTAGTTCGGGCACACGGCCACGCCCACAACACACTTCTATCAGGTTTACTGCATATGCCTCTCTAGGGAATATTACTTCTATGGTAAGAATGTATTGATTTTCGCGGGATTATATTGATGTCAAGTGATTTATTCTAGATTATTAGATTGACTGATCGTACAACAATGCCAGAAAGATAGTGCCGTTTATTTTTCAATCCAAAAGGCAATATAATTATCGATGAATGATTCAAAATTGATATTATTCAACAAAAAACATGTATTTAACATCCAACACACCTTTTTACAATAATCAATCTAAGTAGGATCCTACTTATTAGTAGATTAATACATAATACCATCATTCCAAATCGTAATGTTGCTTGAAATGTCTTTACCTACGTTTAGTGACTTTAACTTCTAGTGCACCGAGATTGCCGATCAGATACGCAAAATTTGTATCTGTTGAACGCCGGTGTATCTAATATGCAACGTAAAAATATAAAAATATAATGTAAAAAGGATGCAGTACACTGTTTGCCACACCTATTCTTCAGTAAATTTTTTTTGTTTAATGTGATTACCATACCAGAGTCCCAGCTGCTCTCAACCGTCTGGAGCCAGTGAAATTATGGCATCCCCAATTGGGGTATATCGTGAGGCTAAAGGTATCGAGGAGGGGTATCGAAGAGGAAGGTGGAGAAGTACCTGGCTATTCAGATCTGGTCACCAAACATGGCTAAAGCCATTTCAAGCAACATTTCGTTTCCGAATGGTGGTCTTTCACCAGGGCGATCCTGACAGTATCCACTACTCTGGAACGTGATAAATAACACAATGTAAACAAATAAAATTTACTTGTGCATGCCGGGATTTGAACCCGCAACCTCCGGATTCATAGCCAAGGATCGTAACCACGCAACCACGGAGACCGTTCATATGAGGTATTCACATAAATAAATAAAAGAATGAGACCCATTGTACCGGATTTTTTTATACATTTCAGTCTATCCTCTTTGTCCATTCTTACAGAGACATCGCATTTTTAATAACAAATATTTAAAAAAATTTATGCATGAAGAATAAAGGTATATAATGAAAGCCATTGAATAAATTACATACATTGTTATGATTAAGGTATTCATGCTGTTTTATAATCTGTGTTTATTGTTTAAATATTTCTTTTCAATATCAAAATAACCATTGTCCATAAAAAATCTGATCAATGGAATGACAACATCTGGTAGTGTTAACGAATTCTTCTATGCAACACAATTACTAGATCTATTTTTTTTTACATTAACTCCACACAGGAGGCCCTGAGGAAAATAATTTCCCTCAAGGTCTATGTCATGAGAATGCTGTGTGGAGAGTCCTTTTGAGGAGAGAAAGGAGTAAACATGAATCTTGAAGAGATCCATGTTGTAGGAGGAAGAAAACACAGAGGCCGGCCAGTCATTCCACAGCCGGGCTGTTGAAATCAAGAACGAGTGATAGAAATGACCCGTTCTCATGTGATAAATGTCAACTGTGTACAAATGTTAGGCGCGCATTTGGCGTGTTTTCCGACTATGCACCGGTGCCGAAAGGATCAATGAGGCAAGTCGCTCAGAGCATCTTCCATTGAAATTCCGGTAGAACAAGGATAGCATTCCCACCTGACACCTGTGCTCCAAAGATTGCAATTCGTTTAAGATAGGGGAATCTATCAAACGGACCGTCAGACGGACAGGGTCAGCAGGTGTGTACTGTTAAAGTATCTGAGGGCTCTATACAGTACGCCCAGCTTCTGAGAAGCTAACTTGACTCTGGCTTCGATGTAGCCCCTGTGCCTGAGCTGGTCATACCATACAAATAATTTTGTCAACACCACTTCTATATATCGTTGGATCTGAGAAAAAAAACAATTCTTGAGTTGTGCATCACTGGTCTGCGACAAGTAAAATTTTACAACTGAAACCAATAACAATAGCGCAAACTAGAGACAATAATATTAGCGACAATTTAGTGATATTTTTCCTGGAAATCTGGAACCTTAGAAGCATCGAAGCGAAATCTTTAAAACAATAATTAATTATAAATTTTATCAATTAAGATTAATATTTCTCTAATATTTTTATTTATTAAGTAATACTCTATTGTGACAATATATTATACACTGGTGAATACATATATACATATTGATATTAGGGGTGGGTAGCAATGGCGGTCGGTGACTTTTTGTGGAAGGGATGCTTGACAATCAGTATATACCTACTATCAAATTTAACCCTTTTAGTGCTGAACTTATTTTCACATATTTTGCATAAATTGCTAATGGATTTTTGAAAAAAAGTACCTTATTGATTAAGTGTGCAGAGAATCTAAATTATTTTCCTCAAATGTAGATGGATTTTCGTAATTCTTTCTGTTATGTGTAAGGGACATATCAAACTACTCAAATGAAACATATTTTTTACTATAACTGTATTTATTTAATTAATAAAAAAAAGAAAACAAACAAGAATATAAAAAAAAATCATTGACAAAAATGTTCACCACTTTCGCAACAAATACGCATTCTTCGATTTTTAAACATTCTAATTTCATCGTCAATATCACTATTTTCATCAAGATAAACATTTTCACTCAAAAATTCACAAGTGTTTTCATCATCACTACTTGACGAATTTGATATTTTGCAGGTAGAAATAAAAAACTTTTACTTCCGCACTTTATACGCATTAATAGAGAGTCGATCTATCGACGGTTCGCGCTCTAAGGGTTAAAATACAAATCTATAACCTAGCCCATGAACAAGAAGCAATTATTGATTAAAAGAGCCTGTCCATTTAGCTATATAAATCATTTATGCTCCGCAATATTACAGATCCAAAATATCTTAAGTGTCGTATAACAAAAAAATCCACAACGTAGGTACCTGATTTTTCATTTAATTAAACTTGAGCTCGATTTGACGCTCTTTCTTATTTATATCTCAATGTCATGCACGAAATGGGAGTCAGTTTTCCAGTTTGCAGAATTTCTTTTTTCCGTGAATGGCCGAGACACAAAACTTTTTCACATCAATGATTCAATTATACAACCACACAATTCACTATTATCTATCGCTTACAGTTTTACAACATGTCGGTGAAGTATCCATGTTATTTTCTGTATTATTTATTTAAATAATTAATTAAATAGGTAATCGAAGGACATCAAATGTTTCAATAGCCAAAGTGTCAAAAATACGTCACGCAAACAGATGTCTAATTGTTCTAAAAAAAATCCACCGGACTCGAAATATGTTATTGCTATTCTGTGCATTATGCCCAGAAGTATTAAAGACGTTTTTGCACATTAGATGTTCTCCTCAAAACCTTATCCAGTGTTCTAAGATATTGAAAGGCAGGACTTAATGCGCATGCGCCAAAGCGTTTGACTTTCGTACTTTAGGGATACGGAATATCACAGAGCATCTACGGCATCCACAATGTACCATCTGTGTGTTTCCGAGCATTGAGAATGTATAAGTATTTCGACTTGCTCCATGTGTCGTGTCGTTGTGTGTGTGTTAAATCTCTGAGAACAGGACGGTGTCGATTGCAGTAGGGCTGTTTACGGCTAGAAAAAATCTTAGAAAAATACTAAGGAAAAATACTAAGAAAAAAAAATCTTTTTGACCCTAAAACCTTAGAGTAATGATATAGCATATTGTTACTCTAAGCCTAAAACACAAGGGATGTGGAGCATTCACAGCATGTATGGATGGACAGCACCTGGTAGGTAGGTAGGTACATACGATTTTAAAAATACGTTTTTCAGATATAACAAGTAACGGCTATAAGGAGCAGATTTAGTCAGTCCCCTCGTGCTCTTTTTAACAAAGTTTGACTGTACATGTATATCGATATTTATCACAATACTAGGTGATGTGTACCCGGCCTTGTTCGGGATTATTTTATTTTTTTGGAAAAAACTTATGAAATTGTGAATTCTTGCTTATCGTTTGGGTTCCATAATTGATTTTACAGTGAAAATCTCTAAACAAAGAAACACATTCATTTTAAAAATTTATTTCATTTAAATTTTTTTTTTTTCAATACATCTATCTCTATAATAAAGTTCTTAAGTAGATACCTACTTTTTTCTATTATGAAAAAATTCTACCCAAACAAACCTTCGTTTTTTGAATATGTAATCTGTGGTTAACCGGAGTGGTATATCTATGGGGTAGCCTCAATACAATATGGCGGGTTCAATGTTTTTCATACTAATTTTAAAATATTATAGCAAGAGTTTTACATATTGGATTTCATTCAAACTATTCTCTAAACCTTCTCGGCACTAATAAGAACAAAATGAGGTCGATATTATTATTTGATAATATTATATAAATACATATATGGATGCGTATAATAAAAAAGAGTTGCATCTTTAATTGCGAGTTGACAAATGGACACATACGAATGACTCATGTTTATTATTAGAACTTGATAATGAGTTGTGTCACAGTTATTATGTTATTAGTCAAAGCAAATAGACAATTAAAATCACTTACAGTTTAGGAGCATCTCCTTCCTCCATTCTACGGAAGAAATCTGGAAATAAATTAAAACAATTTATTCTACCGTAACTTACAGAAGGATGACAATGCCTGTGGGGGAGAGCTGTAAACGCCCTGGCTCTGGATCCAGAGGTCGTAGGTTCAATTTCCAGAGTGCTGCTAAATAAGTAAACTACTACTCTTTAAAGTAAAGTCACATAGATGGCTTGGATTTATATATTAATAATGTCAAAAGACCAGCGAGACCTTGGCATCCTTGATTGGGGAACGTTGTGAGGCTGAAAGGAAAGGGTGACTATTCAGATCTGGTCACCAAATAGCAAAGCTTCGACAGTATCGCCGCAAACATACTACATACGTATTATTTTATAAGCTAGTGTTAAGTGTATTGGAGTTGAATTCTATAATTTGAGCCTACACAAACTAACTTACATTGTGTGCAACGAAAGAGTTCACAAGATATAAAAATAAAATAAAATTTAGCATCTCTACGGACAATACCCCCGGTACGGTGGCGTGCATAGAGTTTTAAATCAGGCTAGGCAGTAGGAAAAACTTAATCATTGAAGAAGATAATATTAACGCATCTCAGCATCAAGGTATCAGTCGCATCTGGGGCTCGAACCCAGGACCTCTGTCTATCCGGGACAACGGCTTTACTAAATCTTTACTTATTATTATTAAACATTACTTTAAATTATTAAATCTGTATTGTTTTAAAAAATTTAACAAATTGAATAAATAGACAAATAAACATTGATCAACCTTTGCAACACCGAGCTCCCGTGATATAATTATTCCCTAGTGTGCCGAGTTAAACACATTTGCGTATGGCTCGCCGTGCATCAGTTGAGTCTATTTTCATAATAACTTACATGTTTTTTGACAAAATTGTGTTTTTGTAAATTGCACCGTCTTACCAGATAAAGCGTTTATACATATTGTATATATATATAGCATACATCTATCCAGTGGCGGCTCGTGACTTTTGAGTGAGCTAGTTGAAGCCGAAAATCAACATCAATAACGTCGTATTTTCAATCTTAGTACTCTAGCTCACTCAAAAGTCACGAGCCGCCACTACATCTATCATAAGTAGTTTCCTTAGAATACCTACTTATATTATATATATGTATGAAAAGATGTATGTTTTTACATTGCCCATGGGATACGCCGACATTCAACAGATACAAATTTTTCATATCCGATGGGTAATCTCGGCGCACTAGAAATTAAATGTGAAATAACACATATTATTTAAATAAAATTTATTTGCACACGCCGAGATTTGAACCCGCGATCTCGGGATTCGTAGTCGAGGATATCTATCTCCTAACTCGAAGCAAGTGTGCATACCAACAAGCCACAGGGATTGCCTAATCGTGTTATAAAACAAATTAAAACCAATCAAAAGAACAACAGAAATATTTCTTAAAATGTAACTGTTTACAATTATAAACAAAGGCTATTGAATAAAGTTACATTGCAATTCAAATTTGTTTCCACAGGTGTTCAGAGCGAAACAAATGATTACAAATCGTACAGATGTTATTTTAAAATACCACTGAAGAGATCAACAGATAGAAATGTGTTGTGGGTTTGTCCGCATACCCAAAGTAAGCTAAAATTTTCCTTACTTTATGTGAAATTGATCAAAAATGTTCAAATATCAAAATTCTTTGTCTAACAGATAATCAATTTCATTTGCCTGTCTGGGCCTAGAGTGGAAAGGTTTTGGCGACAACGGTTTTCTTTCAAATGGGTATAGATCACACTTCTAGGAGTTACCTGTTCAGTAGGTAATACTGAGAAGACCCGGGTTGGAACAAGAAGGGAAATGCGTAGCAAATAATTTAAATAAAAATATATTAGCTAACTAACAATCACACCATTTTATCCCGGGGGTAAGCAGAGAGAATGGACCACCACACAAAACTATGTTTTGCCACACACTCCTTTCTTCATTCACATTCACCTGTCATTCACATTATACATCGTGCATATTATTCTCATGGATATAATAGTAATAATAAATGGCTAGACATGTTTAGTGAACAGATCTGAATAGCCAGGCACTTCTCAACTATCCTGTTCCTCGTCTCCTTCCCCTCCCCACTCCCTTCAGTCTCACAACATATCTCAAATGGGGATGCCATAGTCCCACTGGCTCCAGACAGTCGGGAACAGTTTGGAGACTTGAGCAGTATTCACATTTAAAAAAATATATATATATAAATACATATAATAATAATAATCTTGACCATAGTTCGTAATCAACATTTGTACATGTTTGCAAATAAATAAAACATTTAGCACAATGTTTACCCAATGTGTCACAGAAAATATGGCTGCAGATCTTTCAAAAACAATGTT